>CAUYSK010102599.1:0-12107 GCA_963575035.1 Avahi laniger
GATACCGGTGCATTGCGTTCGCGCAGTCCTCCGTCACAATTTTGCGATTGTATCTCCTGGGATCACCCCCAACAAGCTGCGCCCTCCCCCTTTTTGCCACCCCCCCCACCATCCCTAACTCCGGCGACCACCGATCTGTTCTCCATCTCTACAGTTTTGTCATTTCAAGAATGTCACACGAATGCGGTGAGACAGCATGTGACCCTTGAGACTGGCTTTTTTAAACTCAACATAATGCCCCGAGACCCACGGGGACGCTGCCTCCACCAAAAGTCAGTCCTTGTTACTGCTGAGTCACGTTCCACGGCACGAGGGTCCCGCACTGCAACCACCCACTCACGCATGGAAGGACGCCACGTTTATCCCGTTTGGGACTGTCACAAACGAAGCTGCTAAGAACAATCATGCACAGTTCTTTTTTGGACTAAGTTTTCGTTCCTCTGGGATAAATGCCCAAGAACGCAATGACTGGGGCACGTGTCAAAAGGACGCTTTGTTTGATGAAGAAGCTACGTTTTCCAGCGTGGCGGCACCAGCTTACCTTCAACTGGCTTCTCTGCATCCTCCCCAGCATCTGGCTGGTAGGGTTTCGTTTTAGACATCCCGGCAGATGTGAGGCGAGATCTCCTCGTGGTTTTAATTTGCGTTTCCTTTGTGGCGAATGATGCTGAGCATCTTTTCATTGCTTACGTGCTCTTTGTAAATCCTCTTCAGTAACATGTCTCTTCTGTCTTTTGCCCCTTTTTTGGCTGGACTGACGGAGTTTCGTTCTGTTGTGTTTTGAAAGTTCCTCGTATGTATGTCTAGATCCTTTGTCACGTGTCGTCTGCAAGTACTTCCTCCACCTGTAGCTTGTGTTTCCATCCTCTGTCGAGGGTCTCTTGCAGAGCAAAGGGGTTTAACTCTGATGAAGTCCAACCCGGCGGCTTTCGGTATCATGTCCAAGACCTCCCTTCACCCAGCCCTAGGTTCCAACGATTTTCTCCTGTGTTTCTTAGAAAAGCCTTACGTTTTCAGGTTTTACATTTCAACCTGTTAGCCAATTTGAGTTACTTTCTGTGCAAGAAGGGAGGTGAGGTCAAGGTTCACCTTGCTCCTGCATCTGCCAAAGGCCAGGTGGCCATATCTACGCGGGTCCATCTGGGTTCTCTACTCCATTCCACTGATGTCTCTACCGACGCGCTCAGTGGAGCCCAACCAACACAGTCCTGGGTGCCGCGGCCTACGGCAGGTCTCGAATCAGGTAGACTACTTCCTCCCGCTTTCCTCTGCTTTTTCAAAATTGTTTTAGCTATTCTGTTCTAGTTCCTCAGCCTTTCCATATAATTTTTAGAACAATCTTGTTTACAGCCATAAAAAATTCTTGCCAAAATTCACATATGTAATTTTCTGGAACTCCTGACAAGTGACCCTTCCGCCTCGGCCTCCCAGAGCGCTAGGATTACAGGTGTGAGCCACTGTGCCCGGCCTACACATATGTAATTTTATTAACTGAATATATCCAAACTATTTATTGTCATTTCAACATGTAATTAATATAAAAATTACGAAGGAATTGTTTCACACTAAGACTTAGCAATCCAGTGTATTCCATACTTACAGCCTACCTTAATTCAGACCAGCCACATGTCAAGTATGTCGAGGTTCAGGGAATTTTTGTTTAAGCAAAAGGGTCTCTTTCCCACTGGATGTATGTTCTTGTGACGATATTAAATGCATTAAAGGAAAAATCACTAACGGGAAAAAGCTAAAGAAACGAGTGAGAGCTGTTTTCAAATACACGTGGTGCGGAACAGTCTTGAAAGACACTGGGGGTGGTTCATAGGCAGGTAGGAAGGGTTCCGAGGCCAAATCAAGTCACCAAACCTTGCAGATTCCCACTGTGCAGTCGAGACACACACAGGCACATGGAGGGTCCTGCAATAAAAGTCCCCGCTGAAGTGTGCTCGGCCCAGCAGTTCCCAAACTTACTTGGGCAAGGAGTACTTTCTGCACAGGTTGATGAGCAGCTAGAGACTGCAGCGCAGACTTCCGCGGGTAGCACGAGGGCAGGGCCTGGTTTGGTCATAAGAGGCCAGGACGCCAGGCGCAGGGTGTGAGTCTGCCTCTTATTTACTAGAGGGGAGAAACCTCAGATGAGTTATCGCCCTCCTCCGGCCTCAGTTTCCCCATCTGCACAGTGAGAGTGCCGGCCTAGCTGCCCACGGAGTCCCCTGCGCCCCCGCACAGCTTGTGAACTACAGCGCACCGTCACCACCTCCTGCACCGCGGTGCTCGGACCTCTCCATCCCACGGTCTCCCCTCCGTGACGACTGGCAGGTGTGGATGGGGACACAGGTTGAAAGCGAGCTTTCAGTGCTGAGAAGAAATGGCGCGACCCAACAACCGCTCCTCGTCGCCTGTTAACCATCCGAGTCCCAACTCACGAATTTGGCGATGACGAGTCTATAAAGTGGCTGTACCTTCCTTTTCTTTCTAACCTTCTTTCCCATCATATACAAGGCTTCCTTCCGGCCAAATTAAGTGGTTTCGCACTCAAGCACGTTCGTTTCTGGGCTTCCCCGGCCCTCCACGTCCCGGCACCCGACCCCCCCCTCCGGCACCACCACCCCGGCCTGGGGTCATCTCTCCCTCTCCATCACTGTCCCTCTGGGGCACCAGCTGCCATGTTTGAAGCCACAGGCCGTCACTGCGTGGGCTGTGTCCCTCCTGCCCTCCTAGAGTGAGCGTCCCACGACAGAGGGCAGCACTGTCGGCTGTCGTTGGGAACAGGCTCAGTGCCGGACACTTCGTGGCCTAGGACGGTCCCCAGAGCTGCTTGTGGACCCTCTGGTCCCAACCCAAGGCCTACAGGAAAACAAGGGTCATGAAGGCAGATGGAGTGGCCCACCCAGAGGTCCGGTCCACGTCTCGAAACACGCTGGCAACTGAACAGTGGGGGCCTCTGCTGTTCCCGACGACAGCCAAAGAGCAGCCTCCACCCTCGGATGGTGGCCGCCGCTCTATCCCGCTGTTTCCTGTCACTGCCTCTTCGACGCCCAGGCCGGAGACACAGGGCGAGGGGGGCACCCCGCCTGGCACTGCCACAGCCCAGTCTCTCCCGCTACCCTACCCGCCTGCTCTGTGGCCACCCCAGCGCCCACCTACGTGGCCAAGGCCCAGCCTGGCTCAGCCTCCTGCAGGGCCTGGAGCCAATACTCAGCCCTCGTATTTCCACTCCTTTCTTTTTTTCTTATCTAAAATAATTTTTATTCTATGACAGTGAATAGTAATAAAGCATATAAATAGCTTTAAAAACCAAGGAGTGCCCCTCCCCGCCTCCCTCATTTCCTGCCCCACTGCGCAGGTTGGTGGCTCTCGTCTGTCTTTCCGAGACATCTGCTTCCACGTCTCAAAGTAACAAGCTTCTACTGAGACCTCCTAACCTCTCGACTTTGGATCTTGTGTTTTTACAACGTATTCTCGTAGATGAAGAGTTAACTTTCTTTCTCTTTCCCGCCCCTTGTTCCCCAGTAGAATTTTGGTTAAGTCCATGTATATAATATTACGACTCTGAAAATATTATTGGCTGCTTAAGCAAGCTTATTACTAACACATTTCTAGCACAAACTTTTTAAAGTTAATGGAGTTATTTTTTATATTTTCTTAGTTCTTGTGCACACAGTTTGCTGCTGCTGTGTGTACATTTGTCAGGTTGTTTTATTTTTAGGTAGATTTTGTTGTGTGCACGTTTAATGTATGTACACGTGTACGGATTCTGTTGCTGCTGTTGGGGGCGTGGGGAGAGAAGGGCTCCTGTGGCTACATCTTCCCGCATCCTCCAGTCACCTGTCCTTAGTTTTTCACAGGGTCAGACCAGTGAGATGGACCGTGGGCTCCATGCACCCTCCCCTTCCTGTCCCGGCTGCCACCGAAGCCTGACATCCCTTCCCACTGCCCGGGGACGGTGCTTTGGGTCTTTGGTATGTGCAGCTCTGCTTCCTGGGCCCCAGTGCATCCCTGTTCTTGGTTATTCCCTGGATCTGGGGGAGCGCGTTTTCCTGTAGTTTCAGAAGAACGGGACACGGGAGGTTAATGTTGGGAGGATCTGCCACGGCTGTAACTGTCCTTATTCTACCCTCACACCCCAGCTGGGCTGCCTGGGACCGTCACTTTCGCTTAGAACGTCCAACGGCAGAAGCAGGACCCCAGCATCCTTCAGCAGCCAGTGTCGCAGCTGCCGAGTCCGATTTCTTCCCTGCCGGCAAAGCTTTTCCGTGCAGCTCCCACCTCCGGAATCTGTCACGAGTTTGGCTTGAGCTCTAGTGACCTGAAACCCTGTCACCTGCTCTGGCTGCACCTTCCACCTGGCACCATGTCCTTCGCCCTGAGGTTTTCTTCTACTATTTCTTTTATGATTTCTTCTCTGTTCTCACTTTCTGAACCTCTTAGTTCCATCCAGGATGACATGTAGATTTCTGCTTTTCACTTCTGGTTCTTTAAAAGGGATTTCTGTGCAAAGAGGGAGAGAAAAGTGTGCACTCTACCATCTTACAAATGGAAACTGAGGTAATGTGGTCTTTCTTGGCTGATTAGAACGCTAACTGGCCGTTGTGGTTTTGTTTAACAAAGAAAAAAGTAGAGGCGGGAGTGAGGACTGATGCCCACTTCATGACAGGGCTTGCATGACCCACGAGATATTTTAAAACGTGGCACCTAGAAGGCCCGGACGGTGAAAAGGCTGGGAGTACAGGCTCAGGATATTTTAAAACACACGTTCTCGTGCATTCTCAGTACAAGGTCAGAAAGGACCGTGGAGAGACTGACAAGTTGAAAATGGTGGAGCAGGGGGACCCAGAGAGGCACGAGGGACCCAGAGGACAGGACCAGCTAACAGGCAGAAAGGAACAAGGATTTTGTAAACCTCTTGCCTGTGAATGACAATAAAATCTTAAGGCTCCCCTCACTGGCTGACTGAATGGACCCCATCCTGGCCAAGAGAGGGAGGTCTACCTCCTCCATCCTGCCTTGGAGATGGTCGTTTGTGCCTCATAAGCAAGACAAACCTGCAGGTCCTCAATTTACACAACAAATGCACAGCTGGTGGCTTGTCTCTGATTAGCAGACCTCCTTATCTTAACTTAAAACATTCCAAGCCTTTAGACAATAGCTTCATTTTTTTAACCAATTATAAGTCAAAGAGTCTTTAAACCCACCAACCTGTAAGCCACACACCCCCCCTTCAAGATGACCCATCTTTTTGGGCCAAACCAATGTATACCTTCCATGTATTGATTTATGACTTTACCTGTAATTCCTGTCTCCCTGAAATGTATAAAACAAAACTGTAACCCAGCCACAGCGAGTCCACTTGCTCAAGGCTTCTTGGGTGTGGCTCTGGGCCATAGTCTTTAAATGTGGCTCAGAATAACCTTCTTTAAATTATCTTAGAGAGTTTGGCTTCTTTTCTGTTGACATGTCTACTATGGTGATAAAACAGCATTCACGTTTTCAGCTGCAATAAAAGGTAAGCTTACTATAACTAATTAGCATAAATATTTTCTAAACTAATAGAAGGCCAAAGGCCTAGAAAGTTACCCAACACTGGGAACACCCCCTCAGAGGCAGACTCTTGGTCCAGCAGGTGAGCCCCTTGCCCCTCAGAGCCAGTGGTTCAAGGACACTTGACCGACGAGTTTATCACGAGCCACATCTTCTATTCCGGGTTTCCTGATGATGTCTGCAGTCTCTCAACACGAGAAGCAGCAGGCTGGAGACCCGGCCATGCTGAACAATGAAAACAAGACAAACGGAGCCAGTAATGCACGGTGCATCTCAGGTGAAGAAATGCACCGTCTCTGGGAGATCCAAGCTTTCATTTTACGTGAGCTGGTGGCGACTCAGAGACCAGCATCATCCCTGCTCATCGGACCCTGCAGGCTGGGGAAACTCCAGGGAAGATGCAGAGCCTGCTTCTCCTGGTCTGACTAGGATTTGATTAGGATGAGGGCCGCCAGTCCAACTGGGGGCTCCTGTGCACCCCAAGCCATCCTCACTGCCGCCTCCTGGAAACTGTTCTGCCCTGGAGGGTCTTCCGGTTTCCTCCCCTCTCCCCGGATGCACCTTCCCTCTAGCGCCTCCACAGTGGGGTGACCCAGGCTGGCCCCTTGGTTCTCTCCCCCTCTGGACGCGGCACTTACTCCCCCCAGCCTGTCACCCCCCCAAGCCAGCATCCCGTGGGCGCTCACCCTTCCCTGGCCCCAGGCCATCTCTGCAGCTCCACCTGACGCCCCTGCTGGCCTCTTCCCGTCTTGCCAGCATCCCCACAACATGCTCACGCTATTCCCTGCGTTCCAGCTATCCTCGTAAACCGCTCATCCCCGTTTTAAACAGCAGCAAGGGACGTGATTTCCAGCATACTGTAAACGTTGACTTAATAAAACTTATGTCACTCCTGTAAACATATCTATTGGAATCCAAACACTGCGACGTGACAGCCACAGTCGTCTATTTGCAACGTGCATGAAGTTCGCCACGCTTCTCTCTCTAGGAGCTCTTATATCTGTTACTATAGAATTTAAACCCAATGTCATATATGTGAGCTTGAAATGACCCCACTGATTCCCACTGTAACTTTCCGCAACACAAATACCTATATGCATGGAATTAGTCTTGATTTTCTATGGCCACGAGGTTGCGCTAACTTCTCCAGGATTGAGCTGTCATTGCGGGACAGTCAGGGGTCACTTAACTACGGGACGTGTTCTCAGAAATGCGTCGTTGGGTGATTTCGTGATGGTGTGAACATGGCAGAGTGCGCTCACACAAAGCCACGTGGTGCAGCCTACTACACCCCTCGGCTGTATGGCGTAGCTTGTCCCTCCCAGGCTACGGACCTGCGCAGCATGTCACTGTGCTGAGCGCTGCAGCCAACTGTAACGCAGCGGTAAGTACTTGTGTATCCAAACATATGTAAACGTGGAAAAGGTACAGTAAAAATATGGTATTATATAATCTCATGGGACCATCAGCATACGTGCAATCCGACACTGACCAAAATGTCATGCAGCGTGTGACTGCAGCTGGAACACGGCTGATCAAAACAGAAATACACCTGCATTTTGCTAAATCCACGTCTCACATAGAAGCCGTGTTGAACGAAGCAGGCAGGGCTTTCCTACCAGTCCGTTCACACATCAGGCCAGATGCTCACCGCTATTCCTATTCATCTTTTTAGAAACCTGAACGCGGAGAAGCCTGTTCCCGGGGCTCGCTCTTCGACCTGTCTCCAATGATCACTCTGGTGTGCGGGGCTCCTGCGAGCTGCTGAAGGCCTGCCCTCCATGGGGGAGTCACTCCCCCGACACCCACACATCTGCTGGCACCCCGAGCTTTCCACACCCCAGGGCCACACCCACACCAAGACTGGGGGCGGCTGGGGTCGCTGTCTCCTCCGCAGCAAGGAGGGACCCTTCCTTAGGAGGGGCCTCTGAGGAGAGTAGGAGGGTGAGGATGTGGCCCTGGGACTAGGACTCCTCCCACCGCAAGGGCACCTGCCTGGTCTACAGGCTCCAGGCTCCCCTGGCTGCAGCTGTCAGTCATCTGCCGCGCACTTCCCAACCCAACCAGCTGCGAGGCCTGCCCAGCTCTAGGACAACGCTTTGTCCGCACTCACTTCCCCTCTGCCTCTGCCCCATTTCGAGTGGAGTCACGTTGGGCTTGGATTTCTGTGATGCTGCCCCCCCACTCCCCACATGGCAGCACAGTGTCACCTCTAATAAGACATAGGTGCTGTCAATCCTGCTCAGAGCCCCCAGTGGCACCCACACGGTGCTCAGAACAAAAACTGTGAGGTGCACAGCCCTGCTGCCTGCCCCTCCACTGTGCTCCTTTCCCAGGACACACAGCTCTGTCCCCACCTCAGGGCCTTTGCACTTGCCATTTGGACTGGCTCAAATGCCCCCTCCTCACCCAGACCTATCCAGTCCCAGCTCCCCAAGGGTTCTCCCCGCCTGCAGCCTGTACTGCTGTCCCTCCTTTCAAGCTCTGACCACTGCCTCCCCTGACAGTGTCTTTATCACCCACACCGCCTCTGCCCCCCAGGACACCGGTCCAGCAGGCAAGGCCTTCTCTCCCGGTCTCACGGCATTTGGCATGTGACAGGCGTTCAGTCAGTATCTGTCGAATGAATGAACAGCCCAGTAAATGCGCACATGCACACAAGAACATCGTGAGGTGACCTGGACAGGCGTCACCCCCACTTGGCAAATGAGAAACTGAGCCTGAGCAGGCATCTGAGTCACTGCTCACAGTCTTAACCTCTGAAGTCAGGGGCGCAAGAAACCGTTGCCTGAAATCTGCAAAATGGTAAGAGTGTTTTCTCCCGGCCTCCTGCACTGATAATAATATCTAAAAAATGTTATGAGACTCACATGCTAAGTGAATTGCACTCCTTCTCAAATATAATTATTCTAAGAAAAGCTAGTGGCCTTGCCATTTGTGGTTGATTTTTTAATTTACTTGTCTCTTGGAGAAATAACTGTCCTGTCTGCTTCCAAAATTGAACGTTAGTTATATTCTTTGCACACAAATTTTCTGTGAAAGTATGAAACACAGATACAAGAAAACAAACAAACAAACTCTGTCTAGGAGAAAATTTAGTGTTTTTCCCCTTGAACACCCAAATTATAGTTCTACTATTTCTTAATCATTCTCCATAAGGCAGCAGTGTCAGGACATCTGAGGAAGCAGAGCGAGCAGTGAAATCGTGGGGAACGTGAGAACATCCAGGTTTCAGACAAAATAAGGTAGTGGTGCGTATGGGGGTGGGATCACCTCCCTCACTGCCCTGTCTAGGGAGAACCATCACTGCTGCTTTTTAAGGTTTATGGCAAAATCAGTTGTTCCTTTACTTGTCATCCTTAAAAATACCTTCAGGAACCAAACTGGGTTCTCTAAATTCATCTGGCTTAAGCAAATGTGGCTTTTTAAAACAAGCCTTGGCAGCTTTAAATACACACACGGGTCCATGTGTCTCTGATCACACACTTGTTTCCACCGTTTTAAACTACCATGGGGACAGGGGGGACAATTTCTGAGTATTTATGGAAAAAACCCAATGCACTACATTAGGGGCTTAATAAAGGTAAATGGGTAATAACTGTAACTACCGGGTCGGTATTAGTTCCCTGAGTTTTTCACCTGTTTTTTGAAAACCGACCACCACCACGAACACCTCCCTCTCGCCAGAAGCCACACGTGGCCCTCGTCCCCACCTGTCCTCGCGGGGCGGGCTGGGCCTCACCTGGTGCGGCCGAGCGCGCCCCTTCCCCGCACGGCCACCCACCTGAGGACAGGCACGTGCCACCTTCCCATCTCTTTCACTGCCTTCCCTCTGCCTCCAAAAGGCTTAGGAAAATAAAACGCCAGGGGGGCCTGGGGAACCCGGCCGCCCGGAATCTGCTTTTCCAAAGGCGGGGCTGGGGGTCCAGGGGCCCTCCCGTGCGCCCCCCGCGGGCTGCCCCGAGGACCAGGGAGAGCGACATCAAGGGGCCTCCGGACAAGGGCGCCGGGGCGGGGGCCGGGGGCGGCGGGGACCCCACGCCGCGCCCACGGACGAGCGCGGCCCTGCAGCCCCTCGGCCCGCGTGGGCCCGGCCGGGGGCGGGGGCCCGGGGAGACGAGCCGGGGGCGGGGGCGGGGGCCCGGCCGGCCCGGAGCGCCCGCGGCGGCGGGACCCGGCGGGCGGGCGGCGCGCAGGGCGATCCCGGAGCGGCTCCGGGAAATCCAGCCGGGTTTTGACTCCGATCGCCAACGGTGCCCGCAGCCGGCGAATGTAACAAAGAACAGTCGGCATGGCGGCTGGACCGGGCGGCGCGCGGCGGCCGGGCGCGGGGGGGGCGGCGCGGCGGGGCCGGCCGGTGGGGGCGCGCGGGGCGGCGGGCGCGGGCCGGGGCCGGGGGAGCGCGCGCCGGGGTGGGCGGCGGGCGCGGGGCCCGGGGCTTTACCTGCCTTTGGAATGTGCAGAGCGGGATCGGATCCGGACTCCGGGTTGCGATCCGCTCCGGAAACTGCGCAGCACCGGAAGCCGAGGGGCGGTGGCGGGGCATGGCGGGACTTGTAGTCCGCGCCCGGGAGCGCGGGGCGGTGGAGAAGCGGCGCGCGGGCGCAGGTCGCGGGGACGGGGGTCGATGGGAATAGGCCACCGGGACAGCAGCGTGGGCGACCATAGGCGCGCGGCATGGACGGGAGACCCGGAGCGAGCGGCATAGAGGGGTCCGGCGGGGCGGGGACGGGGGTGCAGGTGGCGGGGACAGGGGGCGGGCCGCGGGTGGCGGACGGGGCTCGAGCGGCTTGGACGGGTAAGCGGAGGCGTGGACGGCGTGGACCCGGCCAGCCCGGAGTAGCGGGTTCTGGCCGCGCTTCCCCCGGGGCTGGAGGGGACGTCCGGGGACCACGCTCGCCCCCTTCCCACGCTGCGAGGTGCCTTCGTTTCTTTTGGGCGAGGGGAGTGGTGGTGGTGGAAGGGTCGGGTTTTTCTGTAACACACGACTGGGGCTTGCAGCGCAGTGGCGATGCCTTCTGAATCGGCCGGTGGGGTCTGTGCCAACTCTGTCCCCAACGTGTTCGTGAAGTAGAGAGCCGGGCCCTACGTCCGGGCAGGGTGAGCCCCAGAAACCCGCGCCGGAACCGTAACCACTGCGCGACGCTGCGGCGCAGAGGCCGGCAACCGGCCTGGCTGCGTGTTTCTGCCCCGGCCCCGCGGCGTGGCCTCGTGCCCTCCGTCAGTCACGGAGTGTGAGAAACGGACTCGAGACGCCTTGAGCCCAGTGCGGGCCTCACGTTCGGAGAGGTAAACGGTCTGGTTCCCTCCTGCCTGGCAAAAACGTCCATCACACAGAGAAGCGTTGTGAATTCCGGGGAGCGATTTCAAGTTGACACCACGAAGGGCTCGTTTCCGTCAAAAATGTAGAGCTTTTATGACTCAGTAAGAAAATAAATTACCTGATAGACAAATTAGCAAAGCATACGGACAGTTCACAGAAAGTACAATAGCTCTTAAAGCACATGAGAAGCTATCAATGATTCTACAATAATAGAGAAACCAAAGTTGCAGTGAGATAATTTTTATTAGATTAGCAAAGATTTGAAAAAGTTTAATAGTATAATTTTAAAGTAACTGTAGAGAAACAAGCTCTCTCATCCTTTGCTGTCAGGAGAATAAATCTTGTGGCTCCCATCCAGGCAATTTGTGGATATCCGCAGAAATTCCAAATGCACACAGCGTCTGACGCAGCAATTCCCTGCACAGGAATTCTCCTGGAGACAGACTCCCACGTACAAAATGGCACATGTGTGAGGCTACTCGCAATTAAGTACCATCCAAAGCCATGTGCTGAGTGCACCTGGGCATGTGGTAGGGTGTGAGGCTGTGCAGGTAGAGGTCCTGTGCCAGTGTGTCCCGCTGTTAGGGCTCCTTTCCCTGCCCTCCCCAACATTCCAGGACAGCTTCCCAGTTGCACTGGAGTAGGTCTGCCCATGGCCTCCCAGACCTTTCTGGTCATTCCCCTGTCCACCCTCACCTCTACCCTGCTCATCCCACCCAGCCGGGGGCATCCTCCCTCCCTCCAGCCTTCCTCAGTCCCTCAAGTTCCCTCCAGCTTCAAACACCTCCCAGGTTTTACCTCTTCATTCACGTCTGTGCCCAACTCTCCCTCTCTCTCTTTTTCTCTTTCTTGCTCTTTCTCACACACACACACACACACACACCCCTCCAGAGACATCATTTGCAATTCCAGAATGCCCAGATGGGTGCTTCTCTGGGCATAAGAAATAGATCTTGGCGTACATGAACAAAAAGCAGGTTGTTTATAGGAAAAAATGGCAAGTCACAGCAAGTGCAAATAACTAAAAGTAGACAAAAGACCTCAAGCCACCCAAAGCCATTCCTCCTATCAGTACATACAGGGCTGGGATTCACTTTCACCACGGTCATTGCATCTTCAAAAGAATTCTTTTTTTTTCTTTGAGACAGAGTCTGGCTCTGTTGCCCTGGCTAGAGTGCCGTGGCATCAGCCTAGCTCACAGCAACCTCCAACTCCTGGGCTCAAGCGATCCTCCTGCCTCAGC
>CAUYSK010102600.1:0-24196 GCA_963575035.1 Avahi laniger
TGGTTTGAATAAGGGAAAGATCTAAGCTTCTGTGAATGGTTAATACATGATATTGGAAAAGACAGGATTTTAAACTGAGAAATGGAGTCAGAGAAGAGAGAAAACAGTAATTCTAATATTCTAGATGGGAAGAATGAAAAAGGGATGGGAAAAGGAGCAGGTATGTTCTCCTCTCGGTTATGGGACAATTCCGTGTTGCTGCGGGAGACGAGGTTGGACACACAGATTGGGACCAGGGTGACATGAAAGCAAACTGAGAATGGACTTGTCTCATCGTCAGGGATGGCAGAGAGGTTTCATCTCCTGTGCTGTCTCTGACTGACGGGTAGTGGCTGCCCAGATGAACTCTGAGGCCAAGTTCAGGCTCAGCAGGAACGGATGTGCTGATGAGCAGGTGATGTCTGATGGGGGCGCTGGTGGCGGCAGTGGGTATGGACAGCATTCCTGCCATGTGCTTTGCCTGCCTTGCTGGCAGGGGGTGTTTGGGAGCACTGGATCTCCCCTAACCCCCGTAGACCACCACTTTGTCATCCCGTATGTGGGCACTGGTCACAGATAACCCCACTGAGACAGGACCCTCCAGGAAATTCTACAGCTGCTCAAAAAAGCCAAAGCACATTCTAACCAGAGGACAGAATTAAAAAAAAAAAAATCAAAGCAGATTAGAGGCATTAACTTCACTTTGATCTACAGGCTTTCTGTTGTGACAAAGGTGATTGGATTAATTTGACAGTTTTTCTCCCTCCCTCCCTCCCTCCCTCTCTCTCATTTTTCTTCAAGTTCTCTTTTAGGATGAAATTAGCTTAGTTATTATTTAGGATCATAATCTATTCATAGGTAATGCAAGTTGATTTTCTCATGTTTCTCCTCCAAGGTATTAATATTAAAGTGAGCCTGAAGGGGTTCTATTATTTGCCCCTTGTTCTCTATTGTCTGTTTCTAAGAATACACTGTGTTCTCATCACTGGAGCTGCTTACTTCACAGAAGTAAAACACACAGAGCTCTTGGCTTTTTTCTTTTCCACCTTGTATACTTTCAACATAGAGGGCTCTCAAGGCCAACACCTGGGAGAATTTCCTTTCTTGGAAGCCAAACAGGTTTTACTGGTAAACTCTGACCATTTTTAAAACTAATTTAAACCCTGTATTGTGGCTACCATAATAATCATCATTATCCCATTTTGTAAGCAGAGAACTTAAGATACAGGTTAATTAACAAGTCTCAGGCCACACAGCTAATAAGTAGCTGAACTGAGATTCAAAGCCAGGCAATCTGGCTCCAGAGTCTACACTGTTCATCTCAGTGCAATGCTGCCTCTTGTAGTTAGTTCGTTTCCTGGTATGATCAAAGATTATGGGTAGAAATGAATTCCTGAGATACTTCACTATGGGGACTTTCACTCATTTTGTAACTTTGTGTTAAAAGTAATGTTAGCAATTGAGAAGGGCATTTGCTGGCCACAGAGGATGCTCCTCCCACGGGTTGATATTTACAATACAATTGCTATGGCCTCTTCTAATTCCTTGGAGGGGCTAGGGAAGCAACTGAGAAAGGAAGGTTACTAGAGTACCAAGCTAGTTTATGACACAGTTTTGGCATTTTAATCTCCAAAGGATTGATATACTTGTTGCTCAGGAGCCTGTATTTAATAAATAAGACAACCTATGAAAGGTGTTAGGCACAGCACCTAGACAACAAAACCTGGAGGTAATTTTACATCTTTCTTTCATTCTGTTTTGCAGCACTCACTGCTAACTTGCTGTCTAATAAGTAGTGATTTGTGTTGGGAATGCCGGACCACAGAGTAATGCTCCATGGATTAGAGCCGAGCAGGGATATGTACTGTTTCTGCAAGAGATTCTGTTTTGGAAGCAGGAGAACCATTTATGTTTCTCCGTTAGCGGTGGGGATAAACCTACATCACATCTTTAGAAATGGCCAAAACGTTGATCGCCTCACCCTAGACTTCTTTCTTCTAAAAGCTGGTTTTACCTTGGGATCTTTGTTGTTGAATGTTGATGAAAAGTGAACCAAATTTGTGATGATCAATTTCAGAACCACTATGGTGAATAAAATGACTAAATTTTTAGTACTGTGAACATTCTGCTCCTTAAAAGTGTTGTCCAGGTTCCAAATTATGCCTATCGTTTCTTCACTTTTGTGCCCTCCTGCTCATCTGAAATAATTACTTCCCATTTCTTGATTGAAAAGGCATTGCACATGTTTTAACACTGAAGTCCTGGAACTTTAATTTTTTTCTCCCAGAGATAATAAGAAATTCCAAAGCCACTTTTTTTCTATTTTAGAAATAAAACATCTTCATTGTACTCTATGTGAATATTTATGCAATTACTTTATTTATATTCTGCCAACACTTATAGTTAATGGATATTTTTTTCTATATTGCTTTATGTACTGATTTATTTATTCACTTAACTAATGACCTAGTTAATATTTATTTTCCCTACTTATATGTAAATTGTATAAGATCAGGGATCTTTTTGTTCAGGTCTTTGCTTTATCTTCAAAGCTTGAAGCAAAGTCTAGTTAGAGCATACACAGTACTCAATAAATATTTGAATGAATCCATGAATGAATTATACACACTTTAGAATTTATAGAAAAGTGAATGGAAGAAAATAGAAGCCCTAGAAATAAACTGTATAACATTTAAAATATACATGTATATTTAAATATGCCTGTATATACAGGCAGTCCTTGGTTTGCACAGTGGTGTACGGCCATAAGAATGACCATGTAAACTGAAATTGTGCAAAGTGATTCTAATAATCAATGGGAAAAGTTATTGTCCCTCTTTTGATTATCCATGTGATGTGGATTTATAATCGGAAGACAGGAAGGCAACACTTCTACACGCTTTGCTGCCTGTGGATGAACCAAGTAACAAACATGCAGTGACCAATCACTGACAGACTTTGAAAGAAGTGCTGTGATTGGTTGAAGATCATGATGCAATCTACTAGTTACGTGGTGATTTGTGGACTGAAGAGCTAACAGCAAAGCTTGCACTTTATGCAATTACAGTTAATATATCATGTTAACTGAAATTTGAACTGTGTTCTTAGTGTTATTGAACTGCACTGTGGTAATTCAAATGCACACGAGCAAAGTGAGGGCTGTCTCAGAGGCTTTATTATATGGATATACATATGTATTTTTTCTGTACTAAAATGGGATCACTTTGTGCCCATGGTTTTTATTTTTTCATTTAATTTTATATGATATACATGTCAAAAAAACAGCAATCTTGACTTCATGTTTCAGGATTGGTTAGTATTTTATTGTGTAGAGTGTACCATACTTTATTTAACCAATCCACCTTTTGGATATTTGGGATTTTTTTTTTTGTTTTTCTCAATTATAAACAATGCTAGAATGATCACCTCAATAGCTAAATCTTTGAGATAACTATTAATATTATTTATTTGAAATGAATATATTTCTAGTGGAAGAATTGCTGGCTCACAGCATATATACACTTTTAAAACATCTTCATATCCTTTCAAATTTTTCTTTAGAGAGATGTTCTCATTCGACTCCTATCAGTGACAAAAATTGGGGTTGCTGGTGCATGATTTCTAAACCCTTGCCCACATTGGGCGTTATCATTCTTTTTCATTTTAATAGGTAACACAGGTATTTTATTTTAACAATTAGTTTTGATTACTATTATAGTTAGGTTGAATATTTTCATGGGTTTCTTTGTAGTAAATAAATTTCGATCTATGGAATTTTATTCTGTCCTGTATTACAGTAGTTATCAGATGGTAGGGACTTTCTTGTCCTAATTAGGTTTGTATACATATATTTCTATGAATTTGTGTGTGTGTATGTGTTTGCGTGTACTTGAACTGCACTCACATGCATATGCCACTCTTGGTTTTACCCCAGGGTTATAAAGACTATCCATGAACCTTAGTTTTGTAAGATGACCCTCAACTTTTAAGTGCTTTTCTTTCTCTTCTTTCTCTATTTCTTTTTTAAAGAAAGGGAACATAACCCATGACCTGGGGGAAATTCTGGTTAATTTTTCATTACATGTCTTTCAGGAGATGGGGTCAAAAGGAGCTAGTAGGGCATTCAATTATGTGCTTGAGTGTGTTGAAAATGTTTTTTTTTTTCCCCCCTCAGATGTACAATATTTTACTTGGGCTTGTTTTTCAAGTGCATTGAAGTGTGACTAAACATTTTTGGGTACTACCATTACGTAAAGAAGAGGCTCCATCTTGTTAAATATTCCAGTTAGCTAGTGGTGAGGATCCTGAGAGAACATGGGCTTTAGGCATTGGACAGGGGGAGGGTGGGTGGTGGGTGGGGACCTAGGACAAACTCAGGATTGGGGTGCTCTGTTGCCCCTCCCACTGCTGTATGAAAATGTGATTGGTTCAAGCTGGTTTCTGTCTAATAATTTTGGGTGGGTCATAAGCGAGGGAGGGGAAGTTGTGTGGTTGGGCCTCAGCTCATCTGAGGTCTAAAGGTCCTTTTGTCACACATCACGCAGAATTGGAGCGTGGTGGGGAACTGAGATACAGTTCTAAACCAGAGGAGTAGCAAAGGACTTGATTTCTTTTGGCTTTAGATTGGGGATAAGGGAGGCTCAGAAAGGAAGATGTCCACTGAAAATGTGGAAGGGAAACCCAATAACCTTGGGGAGAGAGGAAGAGCCTGGAGCTACACTTTCCTCAGGGTTGTCCAGCCAGTGTTTAACCACAGTATTTTCACTTCTGCAGTCTCTCCTGCCGCAGAACGCATCCGATTCATCTTGGGAGAGGAGGATGACAGCCCAGCCCCCCCACAGCTCTTCACGGAACTGGATGAGTTGCTGGCCGTGGATGGGCAGGAGATGGAGTGGAAGGAGACAGCCAGGTGAGGCATAGCTGATTGTCTGCAGTACTGACCCGGGGAAGCAAGTACAGGGCAAGATGGCTGAGCCTGTGAGTGCCTTTCTCTAGCCCTAGCACTTGGATAGCTGCTGGGCATGATGTTGGCGGGGATAAGGAATAGACGATCCTGTTTCTTCTTTTCTTTTCCATTGACATAGATGCAGAGCGCCCCTTATTCACTTCTGGAGCATTGTTTCATTGATCTGTGTTGTTATACTTTTGACTTTTTAAGGAATTAGAAGTAAATCTCAATATTTTAAAGAGATAATAAACCCAGGCATCTAAACATGATAGCCAAGAGACATGTTTCATAGTGTCCACATGCCAAGATATCCTGTGAGATCTTGTCTGGCTTATTCCCCATCCCTGCTAGGAGGGAGGCTGTGAAGACAACGAGGGTTACCACGAAGTTGCTATTATGACGGTCCCCCTCTATCTGCGATTTTAATTCCCATGGTTTCAGTTACCCAAAGTACAGTACAGCAAGCTATTTTGAGAGAGAGAGAGGGAGAGAGAGAGAGACCACATTCATATAAAACCTATTATGGTATAGTGTTATAATTATTGTTTTACTATTAGTTATTGTTGTTATTCTCTCGCTGTGTCTAATTTATAAATTAAACTTTATCAAAGATATGTATGTATAGAAAAAAAAACATAGTGTATATAGGATTGGTACCATCCATGCGTTCAGGCTTCCACTGGGGATCTTGGAATATATTCCCCATAGATAAGGGAGACTATTGTATTTCCAGTAGAAACCTGTAATCTTTTAGATATCCAGCTGAAAACAAGTAGAAGGTTCACTTGAATTTGGAGTTTAGAAACCTGGCTGTACTTTCAGACTCTGTTGCCTCTTAGCTACATGACACTCAGTTTCTTAGACTTTGGTGTCATTATCAATAAAGAGTGGATAATATTGCCTACTACATATAATATATATGCTATATAACATATGTAAATAAATTATTATGCAATGTATATATAATGTGTATATATACATATATGTGTCTGTATATATGGAAATGTTTTGTAAATTGTTAAGCACTACACAAAGATCTAAAGTTTCATTAATCTCATGATAACAAAAGCTTTCTTTACATACAGATTCAGTAATATACTCCAGACTAAATCTTCTTCTTCACATGTAACAATTATGTGATATAAAGACTTTGATATATTGTGATTGTTGAGCTCTCACTGTTATCAGTATGTGGTGATACTAATGTATTTCACTCTCACAAACAAAATAATGTTAAGATATACCATTTATAGTCTGTAATTATAAGTTCAAATGAATTCAGTTCAACCAGTGTTTTTTGAATGAGTAGTGTCCATCAGGCACTGTTTTAGGTACTGAGATTACAGCCATGAGCAAAGAAGGTCTCACATAGCTCTCTGTACCTTGTTGAAAAGTTTGAAATGAGTTTAATATAATATCTTACAATCTGAGAAATAAGGAAAACCAAATCTTTATTGGAGCTTTGAGTTTAAGAAAGATAAAGCAAAGATAAGTGAAAGTCTTCTTCTGTGGCTATAGATGGAAAAGGGATTTATGTTTGCTGTTTTACTTATAGAGAGGTCATTCTAGAGTCAGCAAGAAATTATTTTTTTAATCATCTCTGATCAATAAGAGCAGACGAGCTATAAAGAAGCAGTAACTCAACAGCTTTTCCTTTTCTGTATGAAGGCTCTTTTACGAGTTATAGGAGATGAACAGAAACTTTTCAAATGAAGATAGACAAATGGCCAAGAAACATGAAAAAATGCTGAACATCTCTAATCATCAGGGAAATGCAAATCACAACCACAATGAGAAATCACTTAACTCCAGTGAGAATGGCTTTTATCAAAAAGTCCCAAAACAACAAATGTTGGTGTGGATGCGGAGAGATAGGAACACTCATACACTGCTGGTGGGACTGCAGACTAGTACAACCTCTGTGGAAAGTAGTGTGGAGATACCTCAAAGAACTAAAAGTAGAACTACCATTTGATTCCGTAATCCCACTGCTGGTATTTACCCAATAACCAATAACGAAAAAAAGACATTCTATAAAAAAGATACCTGACTCTTAAATGTTTATAGCAGCAAAATTCGCAATTGCAAAGCTGTGGAAACAACCCAAGTGCTGATCAATCCATGAGTGGATTAATAAAATCTGATATATGTCTACCATGGAGTACTACTCAGTCATAAAAAATGATGAACTAATACCTCTTACATTAGCATGGATGGAACTGGAGCCCATTTTTCTAAATGAAGTATCACAAGAATGGAAAAACAAACACCACATGAACTCACCATTAATTGGTACTAATTGATCGACACTTATGTGCACATACGGGAAGTAACATTCATCGGGTGTTGGGCAGGTGGAGGGGGGAGGAGGGGATGGGTAAATTCACACCTAAGGGATGCGGTGCACACTGTCTGGGGGATGGGCACACCTGTAGCTCTGACTCGGGTGGTGCAAAGGCAATTTATGTAACCAAAACGTTTGTACCCCTGGAATATTCTGAAATTTAAAAAAAGAGTTACAGGAGAAAATAAAATAACTCTTTTCTGAGGCATATTTACAATTGTATATATTATACCACTTGTAAGCAAATTTTCATCAAGTTAATTGGATTTTTTTGTTTAGTTACTCAGACTTACACTTTGTAGGTTTATGGGTTTATTTTTATTTCCAAAAGTTGAATGTACTATTGAATGTCTTCAACCATTTGTGATTTTTTAATAGTGAAGATGCTTCATAAATTAATTCAGTTCTTAATGTTGGAGAAGCTTTTGTTCCTTAGCAAGAATTTCTAGGTAGCTTAGCCTTGCAGAAAACACCTGCTTTTAAAAAGTTTAGTAGACACCATAGAGAATTTCTCACCTTCCATAACTTAAACCATGCTCAGAAAAAAAAAAAATCATTATGTTTTATTCCTGAACCTCACAGTAGTATTAAGGAAAAAGACTTAATTCTTAAATATTTCATTGTCCATTTGCTGGATAATTTTCTCTCTGATAGTTATCTATAGTGGGCATCCTTATATATTATCTCTTCTGTTTGATAGCTAATTAATATTTTCTTCTTCTAATTAAAACTTTTCATAGCATGTTTTCTACCGTGCCATCTCTAATACTCTCTCGAAGCTCTTCGTTCTTTGCTTTCAGAGCTTCTTCCCGTGATCTAGTAATTGTCTCTTATTCCCCTCTCTCAGAACCAATAATCTGTATATTAAAACTCTTCTCTAAAATACACTTTTAGTACATAAAACATCCTCCAAAAGCATGGTTCTAAAACAAAAACTTTTACTAGTATATCTGTTCCTTCTTCCCCCCACCTTCTTTCTGATAGGAAAATAGAGAGTAAGAATTGCACGGGTACAGCCCGAATTAAGCATTGGGAGATTTTGGTCTAGCCTCGGCTTTGCTGCTCACTAGCTGTTTAACTTTGAGCAAGTGACATCGTCTTCCCGAGCTTGAGTCTTCTATTCTATCAGATGAAGATTATATTGGGTTGCCTCCTTTCACACATTATGCAGATTTGATAGCTCTAAAATTTCAATCCTGTGGGTATACTGGTGTAGTCAGCTGTGACTCTAAGAGCTACTTATATTCTTATTTTCATCTTGAAATTGTGTGTGAGTAGTTATCATGGAGTAGAATTCAGGTATAGTTTTCTGTTTTCTATTTCAGTCAAATGCAGACTATACTATATTTTACATGATACCTGGTCCCAGAAAAGCAGAGAGAGCACAGTTCATTGTATAGGCAATTAAAGGAGATGAGTGTAGTATTTTCATTTGAGATTCTTAAAGATTAAGATGTTCTCAAAGACTTTCCCATTCCTAAACACTTTATTTCCTTGGGAGCACATGTGCCAGTTTGGTGATGTAGTCAGTCCCAAGACACTGGACTGCTGGAGAGGAAGTGTGTTGGGAATATACTATATTAGGAAGAGAAAGTATTCACAGTCTACACTCTATAACATCTCTCGTATAGGACTGCCACAGTTCTTGTTAATAAATTAATCATATATGTGATATTATTGTTTTCATATGGTCTCTCTCATTACACTAATTCATCTGAACGTAAGGACCACCATGTGTTTCTGTTCACTGCGGTATTACTAGTGTCTGGCAGTGCCTGGTTCTTAATAGGTGCTCAATAAATATTTGTATGAGTGCATGATTAGTTGAGAGTCGATTGCCTTGGCAACAACTGAATATTATACTTTCTTAGAAATATTAGTTGAACAAATTGGGGTTCTGTTACAATTTGTCTCTTTTTGACTGATGGGTGCCTGCGGAATGGCAGACACCAACGCACTCAGCACGACACTGATAAAGCTCAGAAGAGGACCTACAGTTAAAATTTCAAACTAAATCATTAATATGCTGGTGACATCTGCATTTATTAATATATCTCTAGCATAGGCTCCTTTCCTTATTTAACTGGAATCCAGTAACTGGAGGGCTAACAGGATCCTCCAAATTAACATGTCTAAAACTGAGCTTCAGATTTACTCCTCCTACAGATTTCCCCATCTCATTAACAAGTCCTTTCTTCTAGTCCCTTAAGCCAGAAACGTCGGGGTGCTCCTTGACTCCTGTCTTTCTCTGCACACGTTATCTGACCAGTGGGCAAATTCTATTTTTCCATCAAAGATATTCACGTATTTAGAGGTGTCACCACATCTCACTGCCACAACCCTGGTTCCTACCATCACGTATTACCTGGATTACTCCAAATGCCTCCTAATGCGTTGGTCTCTGCACCTGTTCTTACTTCCCTCCTGAACAATCTGCCATGATCTTTTTGACCTTCTCTCCTTTTTCCTTCCCTCTTGTTCACTCTCTTGAGCCTCCCTGGCCAGTCAGGCTACTCCGTCAGGGCCTCTGCACTTGCTGCGCCCTCTGTCCGACACGCTCTCCCTGCCCGGCTCCTTCCCAGTTGCTGGCATGGCTCATTTCCTCACCTCCTTTCAGCCTTTATTCTGCTATTACCAGCTCAGTGGCTGCCCTGTCTGTACTCGAAACCTTCCTCCAACCCTTCCTATCCCTCACCTTCCATTACTTTTGTCCTTAGCACCTATTATCATTTAACATATTATATATCTTACTGCTGTCTCTTCCCAATAGAATTAAAGCTCTGTGAGGGCAGGAATTTTCAGTTGTTTTGTTCATTGTTTCATTCCTAGTGCCTAAAAGCACCTGGCACACAGTACATGCTCAAGAAACACTGGTTAATAGAATCAAGGAATAGAGAAAGAGAACCTTGATTCTTCATTTGCTGCTCCTCCTAAATTCTGTGGAGAGGTTCGGTGGTAATTATGCCTCCAAAAATGTCCAGATTTTCACTAATCTTTATTTCCTGTGACATACTGAGCTTTAGAATGTTTTCACAGTAATTTCTGATTTCCGTTTGTGATGTCCAGTTTCCAACCATGATAGTTTTTTTTCCCCCCTTATTAAATGGTCTCAAACCTACTAGACTAATAAAAGTTTAGTGCTTAGAAGGGATTCATTTTATATGTGAAGATGTGGCATGAATCTTTTTCTGGTCAACTTATAAATTTGAGGATTCTTTGCTTTTCTGTGAAAACCCTGATCGACATACTATTTTATTCCTTAGAGAGCCAACCCTCCAGACTTTTCTAGTTTAGTGTAATTTCTACTTGTGAGCCAACATCCCCCAAAACTCAATACCATCCTTCCTTTCCTTTTAAGGCTCTATACTTTTCAGTTGACTAATGACTTAATTTGCCCAAGAATATTCTACATGGAGCCTCAGCATTACTGTGGTTTCAGTTCTACTTCAGAAATTTCAGGTTGGCCGTATGCCTCAAAAAATAAGAAGAATTGTCTCAATGATACGGGAAATGTCCTTTTTGAAGTCTTGGAAAGCACAATCGTCATGTAATACTGAACAAGGGAAGTCTTTATTTATTGAAGTTTAAAGTAACAGCCAACTCTACCACCCTCTTTTTAATATTCTTTCCAGGTTCTTCTCTTTCCTAAAAGTTAGAACTTTGAATTCTCAGTGGCTCTTCCAAAAGAGAGCACAAGTTGAAGCCTGGGCAAAGGGTAGACTTATCAGACTTGAAAAATGTATGTATCACTGGAATGGCAGACAATGTCATTCTTTTCTGAAAGAGCACTTCTGCACGTTTGGTCATTAGAATAATGACGTGCAGTAATGTAGCAGTAATTATAATGGAATCATTTAGAATTGGCAAAGAAGACTATGCTCCCATTAGGAGTGTCTAGTTGACTAGGCATCAGCTAATGGGTTTAGTGCCTAGAAGGGATTCGTGGGTTCAATGGGCTCATGAAGCAAACTGGTAAAAGTATATAATTCATGGTTCAGATTTGATCATGACCCAAAGTCAAGAGAAAAGAACCTTTTTCTTCCTGTCCACATTCTTTATTTCTTTGAGTTAGGGATATCCCTGCAAAAATGATTATTGGCTTTCAGTTTTTCTTCAGCGAATTTTCAGATGGACAGTGCTGGACTTCACCACTGTTGTACAAATATATGTTAAAGGTCGCTCTCCGGTGTAATTCAAAGGGTACTGCCAAACCCAGGTAAATGCTGTCGCAAGTTACAATGAACACAAGCCAACAAAGGAAAAGGGTATTGCTGTTTCACTTCCAATCGGGCAGCACGAATGAACACTCATTTGTGTTTCTACTTGGCAAATTGACCTGCCCAGGCTCTGAAGAACCTGACTTAAAAGGGCATGACCATAAAACACCAACACGTGCACTTACGTGTGGGTTTGGAGAGAGACCTTTCTCTCCCCAATCCACACTGACTCCTCCATGTTTTCTCTACTGGATTACTTTGGGAAACTCTGCTTCAGACCAAGTTTATATTTTCTGTAAGGCAAAGGCTCACGAAATTTATTTTCTGTGTCATTCTCGGTAGTTATATCCATGTATTATATATAATACCTTTCATAGTTGATTTAGAAATTTTAAGAATTCTCCTTAAAAACATCGTTTCTCCCAGGGGTGCCACTAGCATTGGCTTCTTTTATGAGTGATGAGGTTACTTATTAGTTAGCAAGAAATTTATTGTCATTTCAATAGTTATACATAGTTGGGTTATATTTTAGTGTAAAAGTCATTCTGTTTTCTATTTTCCACTGTAAAACTGGCACGTTTTCAAGTTAGAGGTCTTGTTTTTTCTCAATTGTATTTAATCATGATTGGAAAGTTGCAAAATTCAGTGATTCCCAGTGGGTCTTCTGTTTCTTCAACAAAAGAGCGAATGTTGTTTGGTTGGCAGTCACTCAAAGTGTTTTAAACTGCAAAGTACTTTATCATTATTCTTCTGAGACCTTGGAATAAATAAACTTCACCTAATGAACTCCTCCTCCAAGGTTACAACAGTTTTGTGATTGCAAGCATTTAAAAAGCCAACTTCTGAAATAAATTTTTCTGTATCATGCGAGATACTGAAACAAAAGGAAAAGTAGGAAACTTGTTGCAAATATATGGTTATTCATAGTAATTATGAAGGGTGGATAGTGATTTTTAGTATACTCTACAGTAAAAATGTCTTATTGTAAAAAAAAAAAAATGTAATTATATGGTTCTAAAGCACCTTTGCAGATTCATTGACATTTGGATAGGCTGAACTTTGGTACCATTGCCTTAGCCTTTTCTTTAATGGGTTCTGATTTGAATTGAGTAGTTTTCAGGTTTTTTTTTTTTTTCAAGTTTGTCCTTGATATGTAAGGAGGATAGACATAGCATGTGTAGTTTCTGGAGTGAAACTACCTGCAAATGATCTATTTAAATGGCCAAACCAGTATTTCATGTCTAAATGCATATGTTGGAAATATAATCAGTTCCTTGAATAATTAAAGTGATATATTTTAAATTAACTTAATAGGCATTATCTCAGAATTCTGTTTATGCTGTAAGCTGTGTTATAAGATGAGATCATTACAACATTCAGTATTTACTGAATTCAAAGTGAAAGAGAAGCTAAACTGAGCTATGAGATAATACTTATCCCTTAGGAATATGGATTCTAAGGAACTGGCCAGTTTTGAGAGTTTATGTTCCCTTTTCTTTATGGTCAAATCTTGGCCTAAGAGCTTGTGTAATCCAGGAGGGTGAGTAATGCTATTCCATAAATTCAGCTTAGTTCAGATTTACGATTTCTAAACATACTTTTAAAACTTGTTCAATGTCATATTTAAGTCCCATCAGGTTGCCTACAATATAAACTATGGAGAGGAATAATTAAAAGGCCACAAAGGATTGCAGTGGTTCTGCTTCTTTTCTTTTTAAAGACCATTTTATTAAACTTATATCATTTGGACAGCTGAGGATTGTCTTAGCCCATTTAGGCTGCTATAACAAAATACCATAGACCGGGTAGCTTATAGTCAGCAGAAATGTATTTCTCACAGTTCTGGAGGCTGGGAAGTCCAAGATCAAGGTGCCAGCAGATTCGGTGTCTGGTGAGAGCCTGCTTTCTCATAGGTGGCACCTTCTCACTGTGTGGAAGGGGCTAGCTAGCTGTCTGGGTGCTCTTTTATAAGGACAATAATCTACCTAATCACTTCCTAAAGGCCCTAGCTCCTAATCCCATCACCTTGGGGGTTGGGATTTCAGTATATGAGTATTGAGGGGACACAACATTCAGATCATAGCAAGGATGATGGCAGAAAAGAGCCACTGTCGCTTACTATATGTAAGTGAGGCTAAGTTTTCTTTTATGCAATAGGTTTGGAAATACAGGTTAATGGTGACAGACAGAAGGCGAAGCTCATTTAGGAAAGATAAGAAGGAAGTAAAGTCCTTTTAAAACACTCCACTTAACAGAGTTCCTAGCTGGCCCTTGTCGTTCACCTTGGGCTTAAATTGTATGACCAAAGGTTCTATCCCTTAAAAATAAGTGCATTCTGAAGAATAAGAATCAAGGAGTCACTACACACTTTATAGGTGACATAAATTCTACATAATCCTGACTTGATTTCATATGCAATGGAATCTTCTGTTTTCTAGAGTCTTGAGCAATAAATTATAACATCAGATGTAAATATGATTCATTTACCAAATACCAATAAACATGGTTAGAGATTCTGTGAGCAATCATGAAAATACAATATACCTGATGTTAACCAATGTAATATACTCCATAAAATGATTATTCTTGTAATAACCCCAATTCACTCATTTCTTTTTATTGTTTTGGTTAAATCTATGTAATTCTATAAGGGTATGATATAAGATTGCCATTTTTTTTTATCCCACTTCCTCCTATTTCTCTGGCTCTAACTTGAGCCAACGTGAAGAAATACTAATTTAACGAGACACACAGACGTGAACCCAGACACACAAAAATATTAGGGATCTTTCTTTCTGTTTTGGAATATATTTCTACCACTTTTGGAGAAATAAACCAAGTCCAGTCCTGAAGCTTTAGAACCTCTTTGGTGTTGTTGACTTTTTAACTAGTGAGGCAAACATCTAAAAATCTCCACCAACTACATTTTTGGGGAGGTATCGCAGGGTCTTAGAATCTTGGTGAGGTTGGAGAGGAGGTGGCCACTGACCTGTGGGAGTTGCCAGGCTGTGAGCGGCTGCCTGAGAGCAGCATGGTGCGGAGACGCTTTGGAGATGGCTAACCTGCTTCTGAATCATGTGAGTGTCAGGCTTGATTAAAATTCTCAATTTTCTTTGACATTGTGGCTGATCTCTTGATCTAGTTTTCACTCCTGGTTCTACTAATGTGTTTTTTCCCCTCCTCTAGGGGTGGTAAGAGGTCTATAAATAATACCTTATGTAGCGCTTCCTCTGATCTCTGCCCTTTGTTCTCATCTTTGGTGAGTTCGGTGAGCGTTTAGCTTTTTCTAGGAAAACATTTTTCAATCATTAAACCTTTGGGTGAAGAATGCAGAAAAACAATTTTTAACCCCCTCTTTATCTTTTTCAATACCTTTCAGAAGGTTCGAAGTGAAAGAAAAGAGCACTTTTGTTTGGATCATGATGAATAGCAAAATGATGATGCATTCCTGTTTTTCTTTAACAGTGTAGGAAGTGTCTGTGTGTGTAATATGTGGGATATAAAGTCTGTCAAATGTGTTTCGCTCTCATTTCCATTAATTTTTTTATTGCTGTATATTGCTAAATTATCAAAATGTCTAGTAGTCTTAGAAAGCAGAAGCTATGAAAAGAGCATTGTTTGTTCCATAGCTAAGGTTAATAGGAGATCTATTATTATCAGGATAGATCTGTTGTTCACTGAGCTTGTGTATTTTTAAACACATGTGGAACCACACTTGAAGGGTAAAACTTTTATTAGCATCTCAATGAGAGGGGAACGTGTGTCAGCTGAGAAATATATATTAAAGGAAGACAGAGAAAGACATGCTGGCCGTCTTTAAGCATCAAGAAAGGGAAATTTTACATTCATCCTACTATACACATCATGTTTTTCACATACTTGAGGTAAATGTTGGTTCATCTCTGATATTTCACCTTATTTAAACTTGTCTTGTGAAGTCACAACAGGATCTTCAGAATGGTGGCTATTTTTACACACCGTAGGCTCTACCCACATGGAGAATTTTTGAAATGTATATTTTTTCTATCTTATTTTAAAAGTTTAGTTAAATAATCATTCCTGAGGATTTCATGTTACATATAGACACATATAAAACCAGGGATGCTTTGGCTTCTTTTGGTTTGCTGTTTTCCTCTCTAACTTTAGGGGAAAGAGCAGTGTAGTGATTCCATTTAGGTGTATTTATGAAAATTATGTAATTAACGAAATAATGAGCTATCAAGACTGCACAAAAGGAGACATTTTGGAGGTGCTGGTGGGGCTGGAGATGGAGGGGTTGACATTGCTATTTCTAGAGGAGGTTAGAACACTTTTAATTGTTCTTCATTAATTTGGTCTTCCTAGGTGGATAAAATTTGAAGAAAAAGTGGAGCTGGGTGGGGAAAGATGGAGCAAGCCCCACGTGGCCACACTGTCCCTTCATAGCTTATTTGAGCTGAGGACATGTATGGAGAAAGGATCCATCATGCTGGACCGGGAGGCTGCTTCTCTCCCACAGTTAGTGGGTAAGTATGCCGTTTTAACTTCCCGCGACTTTTTCAGCTTTGCCTACCCGTGTGTCTCCATCAATGCAGATGGCGACTAGTGTTAGCAGAGTTGGATATTCTGTAGCATTTACTCTCTCTTTTTTATTTTATAAAACTAGTGTGATCTATTGCAGAAAATTTGGAAAATACAGAGAAATATTAAGAAAAATTTAAAAAAACCATCCATGATACCTCTCTCTGGTCATGGCCATTGTCGACATTTTAGAATATTTCCTTCCAGATCTTCTCTCTTATGCTTTTCATTTTTATGTTATTTTCATACCATTGGGATTGTATTGTATATGCACAGATTTGCATTCATTGTCTTCACTTATTAGCATAAGATTAATATTTTCAGTAGAGTGCCCTTACCCACCCACCCTTGGTGATATTGGACTGGAAGTCTGGACATTAGATTTCTAGAACTCTTTGACCTTATATTTGCATTGAGCTTCTCTGGTCCTCAGTTTCCTCATCTGAAAAATAGGGCTTAAATCCTCCGTGAGCAGGGAAGTAATCTCCTTTCTGGGTTGGGTCTGATTATAGGTGAAAGTCGGGCCCCTTTAGTTGTGTGTAGAGAAATATTGTGTGGGACAGGGATCTAGCAGGACCTTAAGGGTTGGTGAGCGAGTCAGGTCCCATTGGTGCCAAGTGTCATTTGTATCAACACCAGCAAAGTTACTGAACCTCATGGTGCAGGGCACCTTTGTCATCTTTTGCAGTTAGTGTTGTGTGCACTGAATGTTAACTCACCATGCTGAACACGTTGGGCACACATCACTGCATTCCAAATTGGAGTAATTGTTTTCTTTTTCTACCAAGAGCCTGGCCTACGTTGCCTTATTTACCCTTCAGATCTAGATGTGCCAAAGATCACGTTTTCCTTAAAAAGAGATACGGGGGCTCTTTTGCCACTTGTTCCTAGGAAAATTCCTGTAGGGCTGACGGTGCTTTCTCAAGGGGTCTGTAGTATTCCTTCCCTGGGATTGTGGGGAAGAGGATGTGTATCATGGACCTGCAGAAAGTGACCAGTGTAACAGTCTTGTGTAATTTCAGGACTATTGCAAGATTTCTTTGTATATCTATAGACAAAAGGCTTGCCTATGGCATCTGTGTCTTTATAGACAATGTAAAGGCCACAGCATGTGAGTTGGAAGAAAAGATTAGCTGTCAGATGAGGCATATCTGGCTGAGGTATATATACCCAGTTCTTTTTCTGAGAGCTTGTTAGATTTGCAAAGAAGCCCCACGCTTTTCATGCAGCTGAAGTATTTAAGGTACAAGTGTAGAAGGGAGAAGGACTAATGTGTAGATGCTGGATGGACAGGAATAATTATTTCATGCATGTATTTGGCAGTGGTACATGAGCTTCTGCAATGTGCCAGACACTGTTCTAGGCCTTGGAATTAGGTTTGCAAATCTACCGCTTTGTAAATGGGATAAGTTGCAAATCCACATAGGTACAAATCCACAGAGATAGAAGATAATGGAGGAAATACTGCTCTATGTAGAATTTTTCATATTGAACAGGGCAGGAGAGGCTGAACACGGAAATTTGATATGTGAAGCGAGATCTGGGACTATAGTACCTAGGGAGAGTAAAGCCCTCTACAAAGGCAGAAGCAAACAGAAAAAATGGTTTTCTAGGCATTTGTACCATTGACTTTTTTCATTTATTATACTCCGCAAGAGAGATTGTTATATCCAAAAAAGTATCATGATTAGCAAAAATCAGTCCAGTTTTTGAGTGAGAATCATAATCTCTTCATTCTCAGACGTTAAGAACTAACCTGGAGCAAAGATGTCAGAAATTACACAAGTTCCAAAATAAATCAGAAGAAAAATGCAGGGCACACTGGAGAAGAAACTTGTGACTAGGCAATGTATAGGCAATCTAGGAGGAGGGCAAGCATCACCAGAAAGGTCCTTGTATTAAAAAAAAAACAGTCTCACCGTGGTCATCATTACAGCCTGAAATTTCCCTATTCAGAAATTCATTCCACTGAGCTAAGGGTTTTTGTCCTTTATTAAAACATACATACCCCCTGGAAAGGGGTCATACGTTAATTTCATGAGCTGCAGAGTGTTAGCATAGAAAGAATGCTGGGATTTAGAGTTGGGGTGTGGTTTAACTAAAGTTCACCCCTACTAGCATGGGCGAGACAAGTTACTTAACTCTCTTGGAGTCTTGGTTTCCTCATCTATAAAAAGAAGGATGAAGCTGGACCTTTCAGGATTGTTAGGAGAATTCAGCAAGCTCATCTGATGTTATTGTTACATGCTTACACGTCTATCCCGGTATGAATTAGTTCATCCAGATCTTTCTCCATGTCACCTAGCCGAGGGTTGAGTGCAGACTGATTGAGTCAGATAGATGCTCGGCGCCTTCATGAGAAGGAGAAAGGATTCTGAAAGGTGTGGAGGACAGAGCCAGAAACAATTGAGCAGCTTTTGCCGTTCCTGCAGCCGATCAACAAGGGTGATGAAAGTCACAGTTGGATTACACAGTTGGCCTTTTCTGTAAAAACGTCTCTGAAATCTTCAGCGTCAGAAAGAGCCATCTTAAGGAGCTTCTGGTCTTCAGCAACTAACTGACCCTTTACGTGTAGTAGAAGACAGAATCCTGTGTTATATTGGGACGTCTTTTAGGCGATGGCCAAAACAAGAAGTTCTGGTATTTACTACATTTAAGAGAGTTTAATGAAGCATTTTACATTCTCCCTTAATTTTCCATTACTTTTTATCATCAGCTGTGAACTTTTTCTCTAACCTCCATGCGTTTACTTGAAAAATTGTCATTACATGTTAAAATTAGAAACCACTAGGTCACTTTGAGGTATCATCACTCACTGATATGTTTGCTGCGCTGCAGTCCCTGGGGTAAGCTGGCAGGGAGCCAGCACTGTCATTTCTGGAGCTGATACTACAGAAAAACAGCGCAGAGGCGACCAACACATCACAGGCAAAACAAAGCGGGGAAAGAGGGCCAGATTTGCAGGAGTGGGGAGAAGAGCGTGTTTGAAAGAGTGTAACTGGCTAAAAAGAAATACTTTCAAATCCTCTGAAAGAATCAAAACGTTGCAGAGGGGAAAACACGAAGACAAAAAACGCTTATTTCATTTTCAATGATAAAAGATGGCACAGTAACTTGAAGAATCTAGTCATGATTTGGATATTTAAAAAGTCCTTTTCTAGCAGAGGGTGAAGTGCAGTGCACGGCTAAGTCATAAGCTGCATCTCCCCCGACCCCCCAATTTTATTTCAACAAATGAGAAGAAAAAGAAATAATAGCAAGCGTGACTATTACCGAACAAACAGTGCATGCTTTTCATCTTGCTTCGCGGTCGCCCTGTCTTCCTCTCTGGCCTGCCTCCGAGAGGCCCCAGGCCACCGTGGGCGACTGTTTAAGCAGGTGTTACTTCTCATACTTACATAAAAAATGCAGCCTATTTTTGATTCTTCTCGGGACCTCTAGTTGGTTTTTTTTTCACGAGGAACCTCTTCTGAATGTTAATAGAAAAATTTATCTTTAAAGTATTATAAAGGATAAAACATCATTTTCACAGATTATTTTAATAGCTTTATTATTAGTATCATCATCATAATTCTACATATAAAGAGTGTCATTCACATATGGAAACAAGTCTGTGGCAATTTTCCTCCCCTTCTAAGTTAAAAAATATTATAAGCCATTTCAGGTATTTTATTATGATGGGAAATGGATTGGGAAAATGTAGCTCTATTTTTGGAGTTCTCATTTTTATATTTAAAGGCATTCCTGAGCTGTGCACGTTGGCAGATGTGTTAGTCCTGTTATTTCTTACTTTTTACACCTTTTATATTTTCAAAATGGAAATGCCTTTTTTCCTAATCACAAAACTAATATATGTTCATTTTTAAATACGGAAAAATATAATGCACAAAAATAAAAATACCCACTAATCTAATCTCTCAGAGTTATCCTCTCAGCATTTTCTCTGTGCAACTCTATTACACATATATAATTGATTTTACAGAATGGGATCCTACTGTATCATTTTAGCTTGCCCTTTTCTAAGTTTAAGAACATAATATGAATTATTTTCCCATGTCATTAAATAGAAATATAAACATTACTTTAATGGCTGCAAAATTTTCCATAATGTAATATTGGGCATTTAGGTTGCCTTCAAGTTTTAACTGTAAAGAAAAGAATGAACGTCTTTGTTCTATTTTTGTGAAGTTGATTATTTCTTTAGTATAGATTTCTAATGGTAGAATATTCAAAAGGTTTGAACATATTAAAGAATCTTGATATGTATTTGCCAAATGACCTTCCAGAAAATTTACACTTGGTCAATACTGTGCTATAATCATCAGTATAGAAAATTGCCTATTGTTCACATCATGGGGGGGGGTGGATTCATCTTTTTAATTTTTACCACTTTGATTAAATATGTCTCATAAGTGGTTATATTTGTATAAATTTATTTAAGTTGTCTTTGTTAATCTTGAAGCTGAATAATTATTTATATATTTTTTGGCCATTCATATTTCTTTTAAGAATGTTTATGACCTTTGGCCATTTTTCTGTTGCATGGCCGTCTTTCTCTTAGTTTGCAAGAGCTCTATATATATCAATTCTTTTTTTCTCTAGAGCTCACTTTTTTTTTTCTTGTCCTTCATTTCTTTAATTTATTCCATGTTCTAGTAGTAACCACACAATCATCTGCAATCTCATGGACAAGACTCTAAATGTCTACTACATTATCAGAGTTATCAGGGGAAATTTCTGTTCTCTCTTTGACTGACAATTATCCACTTCCTTGTCCACTATTGCTGTGGAAAAACAGTATTATTCCTAGATCATTAATAAGTGCATTTGGCTAAAGTCTTGTCCCTGTTTTACAGACTGGACTGTCAGTGTGAACATATATAACCACCACCTTCTATACTACCATACACATTAGCCGTGGCTAAAAGTCAGGTTAGAAGGCAGATGCCTTTGGAGGCCAAGCTACAACCAAGTTGAGGATACTTAGGCCACAGGCTGAATCCAGACCTCAGCTTAACATCATGCGTTCTTCAGGAAGCTCATAGAAGTAAAAGTAAAGCTCTACAAAAAAAAATCAACCCCCCAAACCCCTATAGCTATCATATTCAGAATGGCACTTTAAACATTTGATAATATAATTAAAACGATGTTTAACACACGTGTAAGTATTGTTTCAATTTTGGCCACATTGTATTTTTTAGACACAATACAACAAAATGAGGCCTAATACAGACTAACAAAATGTTGACACAAATGATTGGTTGAGTAAACTGTAAGCATTATGAAATGCTGTAATACCATTTTTTTAAAAGAGATAAGGCAAGAAACAGTTTTGAAATATCAAAAGAATTTCTAATCAAAGCTACCTTGACCGATACCTTTAGAGTTCAACAGTAAATTTTGAAGATGTACTTTTTCCTGATTAATGCATATGAATCCTGTAGATATTAATAGCAAATTAAGATTTGATAGAAAAATAATAAGTTGAGACAATGGATTTAGATGCCTACCACTCTCTGATATATAGAAGCTGCTTGAACATGCGCTTGTGTGGAGAAACTATGTAACTTGAGCTGTAGAGCTCACTTTTTAAATAAAGAAAAATATTGCGTGATATGGAGGAAAGGATACACTGTGAGTCAGAAACCTGGTTTTATTTGGGGGGTTTGTCCCTAATTAGCCTGTATATGTGGGCAAGTCACTTCTCTGGCCCTCTCTTTTCTCATCTGCATAACGAGAAGTTGAACTTGATGCTCTCTGAGGTTCCTTTCAGCTCTGCTGTCATTTAGAGTTAACTGAAGACTCACTTCCAGTGTAGCTGTGAAACGTTACTGCCTCCACTTTCTTAGAAAGGTTTTGTAGTTTATGCTTACAGAGATCTCTATCTTGTAGGCCATTTCTTTGGAAACTTAATGAAGGGCATAGGCCACACTGATGTTTTCACCTGTTCCAACTGGTGATTTCCCAGCACTGGTAACAGAGCGCTGGCTGGGCATGCACACGGATTGGTCTGAGATTTCAAGGGAGGGCAAGAATAGAGGCAGGCCCTGCCAGGAAGGGCAGATAAGAACACTTTAACCCACAGCCCTGGAATTAGAGTAGGAATTTGGTAACATTTGTAGTGGATTTGCTGGGGCTGTTTGTTTATTTTTATGCTGCTTCTATTAAACAGACTTTCTGCTTTAAAAAGACTTAAGGGGAAAGCAGAAGGGTATTCTGTAGGCACCTAATTATTTTACTCTGGAACAGAGGGTTAATTGTAATTACAGGATCAGTTCTGAGAGTTTCTCTGGATGAGGTTTATGCAGTTAAAAATACTCAGATCCGAAGTCCCCTCTCAAACCAAAACATTCCTAGGGGAGAAACTCTTCTTGACTTGCCCAGGCTTCCTACCAAGTGTCCAGCGTTATGTGACATACATGGCATCTGTGTGAGGCATGTTCTGGAAATTTCCGAATTCAGCCTCTGCTTGGCTTCCTAGTTGATTGTACTCTGCGTAATCGCCAGTTCCCAGCTATAGGCTGTGAGGCCCGTTCTGTGAGCGCTTGCCATGAAGATGGACTTCTGAGAAGTGTAGTCCCGTCCGAGCAAAGCTCCTGGAACATCTGGAACTTCTCTTTACAAAGAGGTGGGAATCTTTGAGAGACGCTGTCATCCTACCAGTACCCATCCGTTTTCTTGTCAGACTTGTGGAAAGAAAAATAGGTTTTCTTCTCTTCTCTGCATTTGTATACTGGATTGCCCAAGAGGAAAATGTGGATGTGTGCTAGATGCATTCGTGTAGCAGGAAAGGTAGGCACGAGATCCATTGCTGTGACTGTACAGGGACAAAAGCTCTGCTTGCACGTAGTGAGGTGGCCTCCTGCCAACGCACAGAATCTTGCACAGATTCTGCGACGTTTTGTCCGCAGCCCCTCCTGGGTGGAAATAAATGTTGGCCTGCTCTGCCGATGTTAGTGTAGGATGCACCAGCCCGCATTTGTGCCGTACTGCTGACATGCCGAGAAAGAGGATTTCTTATTTTCTGTTGGAGTAAGAACTTGTCCTTCAGCAGAGCAACACATGGACCAATTTCTGTGAAACGGAAACATCTTTTTAGTTAAGATCACACTAAAAAAGAGCTAATAGAAATTTAAAAATTTTTTGTAGTAACACTAAGCTATTAAAATTTCATAAGAAATTCTAGTGAGGTTATAGTTTAAAATGGCTAATGGAAATATAGTGGAAAGGCTTTAGTTGGTCTGAACAAGTACAATAAGCTTCCTGTCTTAAAAAAGACTAAGCCATAATTTTGTGGTTTAATCTTTCTTTCCTTGGATTAGTTGGCGTTCAAATCTGATACGAAACAATATCTGGGAAAGATATTGTTTTCCTTTACCTTATTCTATTATAAAGAAAATAGAGCATTACCAAAGAATTTGGGAAAATAGATTTTAAAAAATCAATAATCTCATTAATTTTAAATTTTACAGATTCTCTTCAATTTTTTCATATCATTTATATTTCTGATACATTCGATATGAGTGTACATGAAATTTTTGAATCTTACCTTTTTAAATTGAAAAAATATAAATTACTGGTTTGCAGTGTTACTCATAGAAGAATTTGATTTATGTGAATTCACCATCATAACTAGGAGTGAAAAAATGAACAAGACAATTCTGCCTCTCTAAACATAAAGTTAGTACTGTAGTAATATTTATAACTCTCTCATTAATGCCAGTGTCTCTGTATCCTGAATCTTTATCCTTTACATGAAGTGGGAAGTTGGAAATTTGGAAAATAATATATCAATATTAAATTTGAGGGTAACATTAAGAAAGTTAGAGCAAAAAATTACCTTCATGGTCTGGTTGACTGAGTTTTGTTTTTTGTTTTTGTTTTGCTTTGTTTTTGTATCAGAGATGATTGTTGACCATCAGATTGAGACAGGCCTATTGAAACCTGACCTTAAGGACAAGGTGACCTACACTTTGCTCCGGAAGCACCGGCATCAAACCAAGAAATCCAACCTTCGGTCCCTGGCTGACATTGGGAAGACAGTCTCCAGTGCAAGTAGGATGTTTACCAACCCTGATAATGGTAATGTGGCCAGGTGGCTGCTGCTTTCTCTTACCTGTCTCATTCACCTTTACTCCATCGCTTGTC
>CAUYSK010102602.1:0-17081 GCA_963575035.1 Avahi laniger
TTTTTTGAGACAGAGTCTCACTGTGTTGCCCGGGCTAGAGTGAGTGCCGTGGCATCATCCTAGCTCACAGCAACCTCAAACTCCTGGGCTCAAGCGATCCTCCTGCCTCAGCCTCCCGAGTAGCTGGGACTACAGGCATGCACCACCATCCCCGGCTAATTTTTTCTATATATTTTTAGTTGTCCAATTAATTTCTTTCCAATTTTAGTAGAGACGGGGTCTCGCTCTTGCTCAGGCTGGTTTCGAACTCCTGAGCTCAAACAATCCACCCGCCTCAGCCTCCCAGAGAGCTAGGATTACAGGCGTGAGCTACTGTGCCCGGTCCCATTTTTGAGGATAAGGACTATTTATGTCTCAGTCCGTCTCTTGCTTATGTTTTTGCCCTTTTTTTACATTTCTTTTTCTTCCTTTCCATAACATCCCATATATTTTATGGATCTTTACTAATATCTGAATTTTTCCCTTTGCTACTTGGTAATAACTTCACAGTTTGGTAAGTACTTCTTTAATTGTTTCATTTATGTCAATTTTATTTTCTCAGCTAGATTATAAGGCTTGTAAAGGCAGGAAAAATTATCATATTTTTATTAATTCTCCTAGTTACACATAGCAGAGTGGCTGATACATAGAAAACATGATTGAGGAAAACATTTTTATTTTCCTGAATAAATATATGGATATAAAGCTTTTTTTCTAAACTAATAATAAGGAAAAATACTATCAGATACTGCAGAATTAACTACATTTGATTTCACAAATGTATAAGGTTACTGCTCATTTGTATATAAGCCTGTAAAAATCAAAACAAATTTGAGAATTCATATGCATATAATCTCAAAATTCTATGTTTAGGCTACCAAGATGACCAATTATCGTTGAATCTGGGTGATGGGTAATATGAGCTTATTATACTATTTTCTCTACTTTTGTATGTTTGAAATCTTTGATCATAAAATGTTAAAGGTAGGGGAGAGGGGCACACTGGAAAAAAACCCCACATACACATATTAGTAAGCATATAATACACTATGTGGACTAAAGAAAAAATAGATCAATAATGCTAACTACTGGTATAAAAACTAAACTTTAATATAAGCATATTATTTAATATTCTCAATTATCTATTTCTTGCCTTTTAATGGAGATATACATATACTATGAACCAGATATAGTTCTTATCACTTCTAAATATATACAAATTTTCTCACTGAAATTGAGAATAGATTTTAAAGTATTAGTAATTCTCTGATCTTTAATAATTTCATTTGTTTATAAGGTAAGAAATAGAACATTTCAGAATCTAAACTCCCAAAGTCAGAAAAGTTACTATTAATATAAAAGGAAATAGCATGAATTCTAAACTTACAGTCTTAACATCATTTTCGTGATGAAAGATATACTCAAACAAAGCCTGTGAAGAAAAAAAAAAAAGCCAAAAATCCATTAGATTTTTTTTTTTAGATTTTATTTTAACAAAAGCACTCTATTGTTATATCAAAAGTCAAAGCTGAATTGAACCAAAAAAACAAAATACTCAAAAATGCCTGGGATTTATAAGGGTCTATCCATCCCTTGTTACAATCACTCATTTTTACTCATTTTTAAATATTGTTATTTACAACTGATTCTGGTTTTTATAGAATACATACTAGAAAGTTTAAAGAACTGTACTTTTTTTTCACATAACACATACTATATTATTATTAGGAGACAAATGAAAAATTTATTTATTTGTTAAAGACTAACTTTATAGGATTGTCATAGAACAGATTTGGCCAATTTTTTATACTCTAAATATATTATACGGTGATTATGATATTAATGACAATTGAGACATGGAAAATCTGGAAGTTCCTTCTGAAACAAAGCAGAGTATAAAGGTGTTTTTTTGCTTAATTTTTAAAGCTATTTCTCTTTATATGGCATTTATAGTAATTCTATGACTCAGAATATTCAAGTTTCTTTAACGGGGTGCAACTCAGCCTAACTACACCTTGGAATCATCCGGGGGCCCCAGACCAGACCAATTAAATCAAAATCTCTGAGGTGCAGGAATGGTGAAGCCCTGGCATTATATTTTTTAAAGCCCCCAGATGACTCTAATGTACAGCCAGGGCTGAGAACCATTATTTTTAATACTTCACTCAACTCATCTGAATAAATAAGCCCTTACTAGATTAGCTCTTGGTGGTACTACCTTTTTCCATAATATCATTATTTTACACTTGCAAGGAGGCTAGTGCCCCTGGAAGATATCAAAGTTATTAACAGAGAAGACTTGGGAGCAACCAATAAAAGAAAAAAAAAAAATTAGGACAAGCCTTTATTTAAAAAAAAAAAAACAAAAAAAACCTATAACTATCCCTCCATTTGTCTCTTATAAAGTGCTACCACTACCATGAAAAGAATGTTAAGAGAATCACCATGCATAGATATCACAAGCAATATACCAATATTAAAAATGAGCTCCAATGAGTCAAGGCAAATTGGGAGCCAGAGATAGTAAAATCTGGCATTATTTCAATGACACACTAAAAAGCACAAAATCTAGTTCAGGCTAAATCTAGCAACAAACCAGGTCTGTCCTGGATGCATCTTAATTTAATTGAGAAAAATGCCTTCATTGACTATACTCCCTGGTTAAAAAATAGCAATGGTGGCCGGGCGCGGTGGCTCACGCCTGTAATCCTAGCACTCTGGGAGGCCGAGGCGGGTGGATCGTTCAAGGTCAGGAGTTCGAGATCAGCCTGAGCAAGAGTGAGACCCTGTCTCTACTAAAATTAGAAAGCAATTAATCGGACAACTAAAAATATATAGAAAAAAATTTGCCGGGCATGGTGGCGCATGCCTGTAGTCCCAGCTACTCGGGAGGCTGAGGCAGGAGGATTGCTTGAGCCCAGGAGTTTGAGGTTGCTGTGAGCTAGGCTGACGCCACGGCACTCTAGCCCGGGCAATGCAGTGAGGCTCTGTCTCAAAAAAAAAAAAAATAGCAATGGTATCAACTAGCTAGCCAGTGACTTCAAGTAAATGGCCTAAAAAGGTAGGGAACCAGATATTCCACGTGAGTTGCTTTTAATACTCCACTCTCATAAAAGAAAGGTAAATAAGTAAAGCTTTAGAATTCTGCTAAATGAAGCCAACTGGATTGTTATCAAATAAGAATTTTTTTAAAAGTCTACCAAATGGCAATTCTTTTTAGGATGTAAATTTCAAGTCTGTAGAGCTAGTGTCCATTATTATTTTTCCTAGAGTGTTATTTAGTAAATACACGTGTTAAACACTATCAGAACCGAAATTAGGAATGAGCTCAGCACTCATGCAGAGAGTTCACAGAGATTTCAGCTAAAAACCTGGACTAGGCTTAAACTATAATATTAACAGTTTCCAGAAGACAAGTGCTGCTGTCTCTGAATTATCCTAAAGCTCACTCACGAGTTTTTTATACTGGAAATGTCATAGATACCTTCCTTTGTCTCTCTCTCTCTCCTTCTTCCTCCTCCCTCTCCTTCTTTCTCCCTCTGTCTCTCATTTTCTCTTTAATTTAAAGGAATATTTAATCTCTGAGTAGTTATAATTACTAATGTAGCTGGCTTGCCACTATCTGGCTTGAGTAATTCTTACTGAGATGTCTGATTAATTACTAATTAGGAGTACATATTTCATATCATCCTTTTGATAGTCCTCAAATCCTACAAGGATAGAAAATTATTTTTCTGAGAACAGTCCAAGCTGAAAAAGAAAAAAGAAATATACACACATACAGATGACCTCTTAAGCTTCGTTCTGCAAACATGATGCTGCATACCCGCTTTCTTTGTTACAAATTACTGCTCTTTATCAAGGGGAAAAGAATTTCCTAAAATAAGAGTTTATATACTTTATTTCTGATTGATTTTCCTTAATTCAATTAACTAAAAAACTAAGATATGTAAAATTAAAGTACACATTACATATTACATATTGGAGTAAATGTTTCCATTTCAATCAAGAAATTCCTTCAGATATTTTTATCCATTTCCTACAATATCATTATCATCAGACTTCTAACATTATTTCAAAACTTAAAATCACTTTAAGTACATACCTTTGCCAATTTAGGTTTCTGGGAATACTTTGTTAAATTCAGTCTTGATAAATTTATAAATGGTCCATCAGGACTTGTAAGCATAGAAGCCTATGGGGGAAACACAATAGAACAAGAAATCTGAAACTTTCTGTTGAAACATAAATTAAGTTTAATGTATATAAAAATTATAAAGGCAACATAAATAAAAAAGAATTGCCTTCAAAAATCTCCCATATAATTCTCCACGGTAATAACAGTGGAAAATGATGTAACATAACCCAAAGTTACTTTGGTAATATAAGGTTATAGGGAAGCAGACAGAATTTACCGTTCCCAGCCTGACGTATCTTCCAGATGAGGTGATAGGACGGGCTGTGTAGGCAGTTCTGGGTGTTCTGATGGCCTGTTCCATAGTGCCTGGCCTTCCACTCTGCGTACTGGGCCTAAGGAAACCTGTAATAGGTCTGCCAGCTTGAGTGATTGGTCTGTGAAGATTACAAATTGTTATAATACAAAAAAGATCAGTTAAGGAAAGACTCTTACACAGTCTGGTCAATACTTAGTGGTACAGGATATGAAATAGAAGTACATATACCTGACAGCTTGACTAGGCCCTCCTGTCTGATTAGTTCCAGGGAGTTTCAGAGATGTTCCAGGGCCTAGAAGATAAGATGGCAAATTCAATTTATATATTATTCATTAATCTGTAAAAACTGTCAGCTAATACCGTTTGCAGAATTGTGTTGGTCTGGTGAAAAAGACAATAACAGGAAATGTATTTTAGGGAAACATGTTTGAGCCTAATATTTAATGAATACCTATCATGTTACTTATGTTATCACATTTAATTTTAAAGTAAGTCTGTAAGGTAGGTGGTAGTAATCCACTTAACAAAGATTTCAAGGATTAAGTAAACAGGTCAACTTATTAGTAAAGCTGGGATTCAAACGCAAGACTAACAAGCTCCAAAGTTCGAAATAATGGTTCTATTCTACTTTAATTATTTTTCACACAAACTTCTCCCAACAAAAGATCATTTACATAGTACCTAGAATTTAGATATTTTAACTCTAAAAGAGCAAAATAATGACGAAGAAAGACATTTAATATAAAATACGTATTTTTTTCTCACTTTCCATTTCAAGTTTTAAAACAGCTATTACCTTCCAAAACATACAAATGACTGAGAACTATAACAACTAATAAATTACTAAAGCCACCATATGTCATGGTTATTATCCAATACCATTTGCACCACCCCACCTGTGAGCTGGGGACTGGGCCTCTTTAACAATCCCAATTGACAATCACAGCCCAGGATATCACCTCATCACCTCACATGATGGCTCTCAGAGCAAATCATGTTCGATTACAATAATCGAGTGATGTTTTTGAATGATTATTTTTTTGTAAATCCTTTTAGAACACTTCTGTTGTTTGGATGCTTCCCAGATAAACAATCTTCTGTTACAGCAGACAAGCAGTTCAAATAGAATGTATTTTTATGAATTATTTTTATAATGCATAATATAGCTTTTATTGAAAAATTATTATATATTAATCTCATACTTTAAGATAATATAACTGAATTTTGGGAAAAAAAACCTTTGTACTATAAGGCAGAATAGAAACCATTTATTTGAGGTAGCGGTTTTTTTCCCATGTATATACCTGTTTCATGTATATAATGTTTTATATATATGTCTATAAAGTACAGAAATATATTTATATACCTATATATGTATTCCTCTTATATATACAGTATTCCTCCTTCTAATGGCATTTCATCAACTTAACTGAAAAACCAATACTTACGTGGAACTTGAGCAATAGCATTTTCATCCAGAATCATTTCTGCAATTCCTTTCTGATCTATATCGATTTCATCTACGTATACCATTTCAGTTAGTGCTCGTGCTTTTAAAATCCAAGCTGCCTAAAAACCATGGATAATGAAACATATATTAAAATACCATGAGAAATGCTGCATAGCTTACAGAAGACAGCCACCCTTTATTGTTATTTCATTTTTTTTAAAACACGTTTACCACTTAATGGATTATTCTAATTTAAAGGGCCATGTCAAAAACTAATACAAGAAGACAGGGTCATTTATTCATCAAGAAACAACATATTGATTACCTAATAAATAAAAGTATGGCAATTATCTGAAAGTCTTCTAACACTCCTTTTTATAAATAAAAGAAAATTTTTAGAGAAAATTTTACTGGAATAATAATTTGAAAATAAATGAATAAAGTTACAACTACAGTGCTCTTTCTGCCCGCCTCCTTCAGGGCCAAGTCTTTCATGAAGCTTTCCTGATACTCCAATTCTATACCTGCTACCCTCTTGTCTTTGTCACAGAGTATTCTCTTTATACCTCTATTATTATACACTTACCATATTTGACAAACATTGCAATTATCTGGGCATATATCAGCCCTCCCTTCCCCAGAATGCAAACTTTCATACCTTGTTCACTCTTGAATTTTCCATGATACCTATGGTTTTTGGACATAACAGGTATTCAAGAAATGTTGGTTGAATTGAACCAAGATCAATTTCTCTTGATTCACAATAACTAAACAACACTGATTGCTTTGTGATCTAGTCAGAAGAAATCCTAATAGATAATGAGGGGGAAAAAGGAAAAGGCAATTAAGGAATTTGCCTTAGCTTGAAAAATTCAATGTAAAGGTGTGCACAATTCAATTTCTTGTTAAACATTACGAAACTGCTTTATCAGAAATTTTTACCTTTCTACTTCACTACAGAACAAAAGCAGAGAATAATAAAGCTTCGTGTCCTGTGGAGGATTTGGGAAGGCAACTCTTGAAGCAGCAGCACAGAACTAACGCTAGGGCCTAGAGAAGCAGCCCCCAACCTTTCTGGCACCAAGGATTGGTTTCATGGAAGACAGTATTTCCTCGGAGAGGGGTGGGGTGGGGTGGGATGGTGGATGGATTCTGGATGATTCAATTGCATTACATTTATTGTGCAGTCAAACCTCTCTGCTAATGATGATCTGTATTTGGAGCTGCTCCCCAGTGCTGGCATCATCGCCTCAGTTCCACTCCAGATCATCAGGCATTAGATTCTCATAAGGAACACACAACAGATCCCTGCATGCGCAGTTTACAACAGGGTTCGAACTCCTATGAGAGTCTAATGCTGCCACTGATCTGACAGGAGGCAGAGCTTATGCATTGATGCGAACATGGGGAGCAATTGTAAATACAAATGAAGCTTTTCTGGCTTACCCACTGCCACCTGCTCACCTCCTGCTGTGTGGAGCTCACCTCCTGCTGTGCAGCCCAGTTCCTAACAAGCCACACACAGTACTGCTCTGAGGCCCAGGGGTTGGGAACTGCAGGCCTAGAGGAAGCAACAGCAAGGGAAATGTGGAGAGAGGTTGGGGCTCAGGCTACTAGGGATCTGGCGTGAAGCAGGCTGAATGAAGGCCAACGGACTGGGAGAGGAACTGATGAGAGCTACAGGAATCTGGAAAGCCCTCAAGTAAAGAATCCAAGATACATTAGATTCAGTTAATCTATATTCATTAAGCACCCCTTAAGTATATAGCATTGAGCTAGGTTCTGAGCAGGAAATATGAGAATATTAAAACACGGATCCTAATTTCCTTGAATGTATCACCAATTGGATTAAAAAGGCAAAGTGGTGCACGGTAGGTGACAAGAGTGTGGTGGAGAAAATAGGTTTTATATAAATTGAAAAGCAGAGATCCTTTTGTGAGCTAAAGTAATTAGAATGCATGGATGGCAATTTTTTTAAAAAGAAAAACATCATGCTTTCATTTTAATGGGAATAAAGAAGGCTGCCTCGACAATATATTTAGGTTCCTAAGGTGAAATTGTATTTGGTTAGGTGATTGGCTTTGGGCTTGACTTTTCTGGTTGAGGTTTACTGGATTCTTGCTAGGTAACTGTTAATAAAATGTTTCCAATGTTATGTGTGAATTTAACACAACTGAGTGAGTAGAATATGGACTCAACTAATTTACTTGTAAAAAAAAAAAAGTCAATTCCAATTGGAACTGCATCTAACTGTGGGAGTCACTAAAGTATAGAAACAATCTGATGTTTTTACTTATAAAAGATCAAGAAAGATGCCCAGATCTATACAGCTATTTCCAGGGGTCAGGGAAGACCTCACTGGCTTGAAGTTAAATGGTCTAATTTAACTTCAAAGATGGAAATAAGGAATCCTGATTTATTTTAAATCTCCACAGTTCAAAATGCCTTACAAGTATCTGACAGCTCTAATTTTTCAAAAGGGCATTCTTAGCTCAGCACTCTCCGATGGACAGGAAGGACTGCAGCACTTTCTGTTGAAACAGTAAAGCAGGAGGTGGGCTGCACTGGTTCCTTCCCATATTATTAGGGAAAACCTACATGCATGCCACTTCCTGGAAATTCAAAGATGAGTAAATCACAGTCCTAGCTCTAGCTTGGAAGAATTTCCATGTAATGGGAAAAATGTAGTAACAAAAAATAAAAAGAAGTGTGCTACACGAGGACAGAAGAAGGTGCCTGGCTGCCTGAGGGTGGAAGGAAGGGTAGAGGAGAAGAATGTGGCCAGGCAAAGCAGACAGTAGAGCAAAGGCAAGCTAGCTAGAAGGCTTATGGCAAGTTTGGAAACTCCACAAGAGTTGAGAATGGTTGAAGAATCAGGTTCAGCAGAGAGAGCAGTCAGAGAAGAAGCTGGAGAAAAAGGTAGGGACCAGATGACAGATCGTGTATGCCACAGTGAGGTATGTGGACTTTTATCCTGGTAGTGAGGAGCTAATGGAGCTTAACAACTATGATTTGGAGTCCTAGATAAATCAACTTTTTAAAAATCAAGTTTTTATAATTTTATAATTTATCATTTATATAGTTGGTTATTATCCATGCACATATTTTATTTTTAACTGTTTTCAAGTTCATACCGTTTCACAGTCTAATCCATCATGCTTCTTGACATCCATCTCCCTACTAACCTCTTCAATATTAGAGAGGCACAAATTTTTTATATTAAGCTAAGCAAAACATAGAAAAGAAAAACCACTATTCTTCCCTGCCAAATGAATAAATACTTCAAAAGTTAAATAGCAACATCTTTTTAAAACTTTATTCCATAAAAATCTACTTTTTCAAAAAGATAGATTTATATTTGTTTCAACTTCTAAAATCTAATTCTTAAGAACTAGATATAATGTGAATTTTTTATACTTAAGGATCTATAATAAAATTTATTTAAACTATTATTCAATTTTAAATTTTATCAGTATTTGAGAAAATTAATCTTCCTGACTCTTCTTCTATCCTAACAAAAAATGACCTTGAAATCACATATCACTGCTTGATTAAACATCAGACTGTTTTCAAAGAACTGCTCCTGGCAATGTGAACAATTCTTGAGATTTTAATGAAAACAGCAGATGGGGCTTTGGCTTTAAAAAAATAATAATTTCTTTTTTTGGAAGCAAGCCAAGTATGTTTTACAGCCCTAAAATCTTCTGCCTGTTTTTAAAAAAACAAACCCCCCAAAAAGTTCAAAATTAATCAGTGATTAAAATAAAATGCATAGTAAAGCACACACAGTAATCCCAAACTTCCCCTTGAATCTGAATAAAGTATAAATTTGTTTTATCAGAAATGTTTACCTTACTAATAAATGGCAGGGTCATACAGTTTAAAAGAATAGTTTATGCAAATTTATCTGAATATCTATGTATTGGAAGTACTGTAATAGCAATAAAAATAAGAATAGATGCTTAGGAATATTTTTAAGGGAAAAATATAGATTCTCCCAATCTAAATGAATAATCACCATATTAGCTATTTCCCTTTATGTCTATGAAACATAATTCCATCTCATTCACATACTGAGTCTATAGGACATTACTCTCTTTTAATTTTGTTTTCAGAATATTATGGGGGTACAAATATTTAGCTTACATATATTGCCTCTGCCCTGCCCCCAGACATTACTCTTGAGGCAAATATCTGCCAGTTAACATCAGGAAGATACTGACTTATTCTACCCTCTGTGACGTTAATCCAATTTTACTTATGAAAATAAACACATGAAGAGGTAAAAACTCTGCTGACTGAGCAAAACATGTTTAAAGTGTTTGGGTCCTCTTAAACCAGAATGCATGATCAGTAATTTAAGGCATGTAAGAAACAATTTTCCTAGGTTCTTATTAGAATAAGGCTACCAAAGGAACAGTCTGTCTGACCTGATTTAGACGTAAGAATCAGTAACAACTGATACTCTGCTACTCTATGAACACAAAAACTTAGGCACAAAATACTGAATTATTATTACAAAGCCTCATTCCTTTTGAAGTTGTAAAAATGTGCAAAGAGAAGAAATCCAAAAACTATGAATAGTGAGGTGAACAGTGAGGTCCAAAGAATCTAGTCAGCCTTGTTCCATTTTAGATCATTATCCGGTAGATAATTAAGTCTACAGTAATAGAACAGAAGAGTAATGCTAAATACAGGTTCTTCATGAAGCCTCTGCACTAGTTTGAAACTTTTTAAATGCCATTCACAGCAGTTTTAAAACCATTCCTATCCCCAGGTGTAGTGGGTGATGCCCGTAATCCAACCACTTTGGAAGGCCAAGCAGGGAGTATTGGTTGAGGCCAGGAGTTCCAGACCAGCCTAAGCAAGAGAGAGAGATCTCATCTCTACAAATAATAAAAAAAATTAGCCACATGTGGTGGCTCACACCTGTAGTCCCTAAGCTACTTGGGAGGCTTAGGTGGGAGGATAGTTCCAGCCCAAGAGCTTGAGGTTGCAGTGAGCTATGATGACACCATTGCATTCTAGCCTGGATGACAGAGACCCTGTCTCCAAAAAAAGAACAAATCCTACAATGCACGTTATTGACATTTTAATTTACTTTTAATTAAAATCTCCCAAATTTCCTGAGAACAAAAATCACATTCCTTTATTTATAATTTAGAACCTTTTTGGTTTTTTGAGACAGAGTCTCACTCTGTTGTTACAGGCAGGAAAGCAGTGGCGTGATCATAGCTCACTACAGCCTCAAACTCCTATTCAAGTGATCCTCCTGTCTCAGCCTCCTGAGTAAATAGGACTACAGGCGCACACCACCACACCTGGCTGATTTATAAAATATTTTTGGTAGAGACAGGGTCTCACTGTTGCCTAGGTTGATCTCAAACTCAAGACCTCAAGTGATCCTCCAGCTTTGGCCTCTCAAAGTGTTAGGATTATAGGTGTCAGCCACCACCCCATCCTGGATCCTTCTTGAATGACTTGTACATATATTATGCAAAAAATAGTTTTCCCATCTATCATGTAAATCAAGATTGTGAACATTCAAAAGACAAATGTCATCCTTTTAGAGAACAGAGTGCCACATTTTAGACTATTTACTGTGTTTAATACTACATTGGCTTCTACAAGAGTACTTTGTTAATTGTTTTCTATTCTAAAAGGTTTGATGATTATTCATATGAACCCCATATAAGGTTCAAATAGCTTATTTACCTAAAAATCACTGTTAACATTCCATCTCACTTGGTAGGGCAAACACCTGGCAACTTTTAAGCTCTCTATATCCGTCCTCCTTATTCCCAGACTCACTGGAAACGCTCCTGGGCTAAAAGCTTCACTGGCCAGGTATCCCCCTCATCAGACCTCGTCTCTTCCAAGGCTTCCTCCAGATTCATTCCCTAATGTCTTAGCCAATTAGCAGGCCTCTCTGGCTGCCTCCCATCCTTAACCAAGTCGATTTGGTAGATGTGGTTCTCTGGCCAGTGTCCCTTCCCTCATTCCTGACTCACTGCAGCAGGCTCTTCCCTCTCAGAGCTGCCAGGTCAGTTAAAACCAACCTTTCCAAGCAGAGTTGTATCACTCTTTACTAAAGACATACTGTCCTATGAACTACAGTCTTTGCAGACACTTGTGGTTCTGCTGACTCCCTGGCTCCCTTGCTTTTTTCTTTTTTTTTCTTTTTTACCCTCACTCCATCACAAACCAGCTCCCTTTCTAAGCCCAGGGTTCCCTTTGCCTCCTTCTTTATTTTTCTCATCCTTCTGGCCAATCTTGATCATTTCTATTTAAGCTTCACGTCTTAATGAATACAGTACATTAGTTCTACAGGCTATCCATTTAAACAAAAGTATTGGAAATATGTTTATTTACATAGAAGGTACAGGATGTCAGGTAGATATGGCTAATTTTATAACACCAAAAGTAGATATGTAGCAAATTTTCTAATCTATAGCAACAACTAAGCAATAGCAATTATTCTCTAGAAACTACAGATTGCAGCTAACCCTTTCTTTACCTGAGACATTGGCAATTCAGAATCTGGTTCCTGGAAAACATAAAGAAGGTAGCAAACATTTTTTTAAAGAAATACAGTTTCTAAAATAAAAAGTCTTAATGACTAACCAAATATTTGTAGGTAAACTATAACTCATTCAATAAAAATCCAAATATTAACTTTAGTCTTCCTCTACAAGTGCTTTCAAGAGTTCTGTAATATACACTGAAGAGTGCTAAATTTTCTATGGTCATAAAATTCTGATTACTCTAACTTCATTCAGAGCACAAACAAAGATATCTTAACTACTTGTGTAATGAAGACACTATCTCAGAAATTAAGAATAATTTTATAACTACACCAATGAAGTATTTCCTTATATTCAAGAATAAGTTCATGGTAGTTAAAACACTCAGACTTTGCTCACTTAGGGAAAAGGAAAATCCAAATAATATAAACCCTTCTATTCCACATAAATATAATGGGATTTATGGCTGACAACAACAAATTAATTCTGACTGTAATGTCCTCCAAGAGATTTTTATAAATAAACTACATAATATATACTGGTGCCAGATGCTAAGCTCAGCATCTGAGGTTTTTTTTCTGTACAAATTAAATAGAAACCCATCAGTAAAAAAAAAAATCACACTTAAACCAAATTTATTTATAAAACATCTACACTTACATGGTCTGTATAGTCAGCAGCATCTGTTAAGAACTTAATCTGTAGTATATTTTATTGGGGAAACTACTAAGAAACAGAAAAAGGAGAAAAAAAAAAAAGAAAAAAGAAAAAGATCCTTGCTTTCTATGGCCCTAAATCCAAAAAGAATACCCCAAATATTTTTTAAAGAATATATTATCAGTGCAAGTAATACGCAAACCCTGTGGTCACCATACAAGGATAGGCAATTTATTTATCATGACACATGGTAGGAATGTGAAAGGAAAAGGCTAAGCTAGGCTAGAAAATGAAGGCCCCAGAAGATGGGATTTACAGAAGATTTGACAATCAACTGAACTGAACACAAAAGAGCAACTAGAGAACACATAGCAAGTATAGTTTTTCAATTCCAGTGTGCGTGAGAAGGATCTGGAAAAAGCACAGATTTCCTAAACACAGTCCATACTTAAGGAAATTCACTGATACAGGAATGAGATGGCAGATGAAAGCAGTAACCTTCTCTGTTCTTTCTTCTATTTATTTGTGTACATATTTGTATGGCCCACCATCTCATTTGAGCCTCATAACAACCATCTGAGGGAAGCAGGCAGGGATTATTATCCATTTTAAAGTTAACGAAACAAATTCAGAGATGTGAAGTAATTTGTTCAAAGTTACATAAATGGTTGAGGGAAGCAGGTGCTCTTTCATGCCAGTATCTCAAAAAAAAATGAGTTGGAAATAATAAGGCAGACTGAAGGGTAAAGTTTAGGACAGATACAACGTAAGTCCAATATATAAATCCCATGGGATGGAGGTGGGGGGGCTGTTTACCAGAGATGATTACAAACAATGCCTGAAAAGGAAAACAGCTAAAGGAGATGGAAGCTACTGATACTAAGTAAAAGCTGGAGGCTTGTTATTCTGCCAGGGGCAGGTAGATTCCTCCAGTGGCCCAAGCTGAAACCACTAGCTCAGCCTCAGAGGATTCTGTACACTGATGAAGGTCTTTGTGATCTTCACTGTGCAGGTGAAGAACGTGGCATATAGGGAAATGATGTGATGTCATCATGTGACTATGAAGGTCAGAGAAGAAATGGAGAGGCCTAGAGAGTGGGGAGGTATAGAGACAGGCGATGGATTATGTGGATGGAAAAAGGAGACCAGGCCTTAGAGGGTACGAGGTAGAGAACACATGAATTCCACAACATTCTCCTGGCACCCAGCTAGGTGCTGAAAACATTCTATGAGGGAAGGCACCTAGTTAAATACATTACAATACAATGTGTCAATTGCTATACTCACATTATGGACAAATTATAGACAACTAAGGTGGAAGGAAGAAAAGCAGAAGACACCAGAGATAAGGGAGTCAGAGAAAAGGGAAATTATTCTGGAAATTATTGAGTGTCAATAATTTATGAACTATATTCAACATCCTTTTCACTGGATATTTTCCTCACAAATGCTTTCCAGATTACCAACAATCCTTTAAGAAGAATATAAATGTCAGAATCCTACATGCAAATATCTCTAGCTATATAGAGACAATAGCAGCTAACATTTTTTATCACTTACCATGTAATAATGAAAACCCTTACAATAACCCTTTGAGGTATAGGTATATTATCATCTCCATGTACAAATGGAAAAAATTCTAAGGTCAAGGTGTAGAGGCAGTATTTGAACCTAGAAACTCTGGGTCAAGAGCATCCACTTTGCTGACCACTGCAGGATGTGGGGAGACCAAAGGACAGGCACGACTCTCTGGAGATCCATCAATAGCAGGACTATGAAGGATGTTTTAATTTGGAGATGGGGCAAAACTTTTTTTAAAATAATCACTGAGGCCTTCATCTTTGGGTCTCTCTCAATTACAGTTTTGTTATTTAAATTAATGTACCCATATAGGGAACAACAAGTTAGGTTCACTTGGTCTAGCAAACTGTTTCTACAGGTATCAACACCCTCAAGTCAGAAGATTTGGGCTCCTCAGGGAGCCACTTAGCTTCGTGACCTTGAACAAGTCATACAACATTCATTACCTTGGAGCAATATTACCTACTTCACAGGATACCTTTCAGGACTACTAAAACTCCCATTTTTAAGACTGCTTCAAAATTTTCAGAGTTCTTTCACATATGCTATCATGCTTATTCAAGTATCAGGTTAACAGATAAGTATCAAAGCATCTATTACTCTCCTTTTCAGAACTCAGAACTCAGGACTCCCACTTACGACAGATCCAGTTAAAACTTCCCTCTGAATCCCCTTCAAAGTAAATAAGAGGCCACAGAAAGTAGGATGGCACTGCCTAGAACCAGCAAATACTCATTACCATCAACTTCAAGTCACATCAGTTTGCTTCCTTCCTTCCTCCCTACAGCATAGCTTTCTCTTAGGTTGTTGCTATTACTGTAGGGAATTAAATCTCCAGATAATTCTGAATGCAAATTCCTAACTGCCGCCAGTACTTACATTGGCTAAGGAGTCTGCCCAGCTTTACTTTTAAATTGCTGAGTTGTTACTCAGAAATTAGCAATAAAAGGAAGGGAAAAATTGTAAGACAACAGAGAAATGGATGGGTTTCAGAAGGTTAGGGAGATTTAGTGACCAAGCAGCCAAATGGGAATATAATCTGTATAGTTTAGCAGGAATACAAAATTTATAAAGTGAACTGCCCCAGAGTATAGAAACAAAGGATTAAGTCTGGCTAAGTCTCCATGGCCCTGAAGAGGAAACAAATTAGATAATCATAAAAAAAATATGCTTTTTGGCTTGGATCACCAGATCATGTCTCAACCAACTACTAACATAGCTCACTGGGGAGCCCTGGTTCCACATCTTTCATCTAAGCCAATGGCGTTCAGCCACTTTACCACCTTCAAATCATTTACAATAATAACCCCCTCCTCTCAGTAACATCTTTCATTATAAGCAGCAATTGGGGGCAGGGAAGGAGAATGTGAATTAGGAAAAGCTTTCTCCCATTCTGATATACAGCTAACAGTCCCACCCTCAGAATCACTGATTTTAACAATCTGAAAATCTATCAGAAACCTACTGCATTAATGAAAGCACATTATCTTTTAAAAATTCCATTGCCTGAAAAACCTCCATGTTTTATGAACTGTTTAATTATAATGGAGGTAAAAAAAAAAAAATCAGGACTGGTTTTAAAGCCATGAATCTGACATATGGAACACAAAGAACAGTAATCAGATTAAGCATCTAATCAGGATGATCAACATGAGCTGTAGAAGCCAGCATTCCCTCTAGGTCATATGGCTGTATGGAGGACTGTTTTGTAGTTCTTTCTTTTATATCATTACTTTTAACCACTATCTCAGTCATAATTTAAAGAATATTTTGAAAAGATAATGCATGTCTATGAATTGACTATTCTTACTACATTTTATCAAAAAGGGGACACTGTAATAAATTAACCAGCTATCCCTTTTTCCATATTCTTAACAGATCCCAACTTTAATATCCTTCATGCTTGTAGAGCCTGCCCTGTGTTCCTCACCATTCTAACTACTCAATAAATGTTAGCTATCATTTTTGTTAAATATTTTGCAAGGTTATTCTAATCATTAGAAATATATAGTATTTACAGAATTAAACAACCATAATTCAAATATCTGAAATCCAAAATGATCCAAAATCCAAAATTTTCTGAGACCTGACATGACACTCAAAGAAAATGCTCATTTTGGATTTTGGATTTTTGGATTAGGGATGCTCAATTGATAAGTATATTGTAAATATTCCAAAATCCCAAAAAGTCCAAAATCCGAAACACTTCTGGCCCCAAGCATTTGGAATAAGGCATACTCAATGTGTAGTAAACACTTAATCAAGAAGTCATTGGCCGGGCGTGGTGGCTCACGCCTGTAATCCTAGCACTCTGGGAGGCCGAGGCGGGCGGATTGTTTGAGCTCAAGAGTTCGAGACCAGCCTGAGCAAGAGCGAGACCCCGTCTCTACCAAAAATAGAAAGAAATTAATTGGACAGCTAAAAATATATAGAAAA
>CAUYSK010102608.1:0-29999 GCA_963575035.1 Avahi laniger
AATCAGCATAAAAGGGAAAATCTTGTTAAACTCAGCTCTGGCGGGGGTGGGGTTGGCCATTCCTTCTCTGGAATGCGCTGCTCATTAGTGAACTTTGGCACCTGCCTGCTTGCATCTGCTCGGTCTGCTCCTTTGCGCCACCGACTCGGTACCAGCAGCCATTCTTCGGTCCTGGGAACGCAGAACCGGCGAACAGGCCCTGACATCTGGTCCCCACACCTGGCAGGTTTTTCAACATATAGTCTAAAGTATAAGGAGTATTTTTTAAAAGAGCAGTAATACCATAATCACCCTTAAAAAATTAAATGTAATTTCATTGTTATCAAATATCCCTTCTGTTTTTGAAATTCCCAGGCAGTTTCATAGCTTCTGTTTTTCAGAGTTGGTTTGTTTAATTCAGGATCCAAACAAGACCTACATATTCATGTATTGTTCTGCAAATGCTACTAAGTAATTCTAGGGATAAATGTGATCATGTATTTACACATGTCCTCATATTACAGATGAGAAAAACAAGATTTGAAGAAGTATAAATTACTTGTCATGGGCCGATGAGCTCAAGAGTGGCAGAGCATGACCGAAATCATTTAGCATCAGGGAAAAATGTTAGTAGGTTTGTGAATCGCCCACAGATCTCCGGTAGTATAAATCCTTGGGGGCGGTGGGGGACACTGGGACTCTGTGCCTTGTGATGAGACAGCCAGAATACATCCCTGCACAGTGCTCTGATGGCCAAACCCTGCCCTTCCTCTACATTTATTTGTTCTTTTCCCAGAAAATATAAAAATTCTACAATACACTATATTAAAACATTACTATAGTTTAGAGAAAACTGAAAACAGAAACCTCGCCCAGTTTGTCATTGAAACCCCACCAGGGGAAATAATTCCCATAGCTTTGATTATTTCCTTTAACCTTGGGTGGGGGCCAAAACTGATGTAATCAGCCTTGATTGGGAGGGGGCAGAATTGAGAAGGGATTACCTACCCTCAGAGATGCAAATTAAACCAAAAATGTATTCTTACACTTTGATTTTATGCTCTGGGCTAATGACTTTTAAGAATTACAATTAGTAGGGCAGGGCTCAGTGGCTCATGCTTATAATCCCAGCACTCTGGGAGGTCAAGGTGGGAGGATCACTTGAGGTCAGAGTTCAAGACCAGCCTGAGCAAGAGCAAGATCCCGTCTTTACTAAAAAGAGAAAAATTAGCCACGTGTGGTGATGTGTGCCTGTAGTCTCAGCCATTCGGGAGGCTGAGGCAGGAGGATGGCTTGAGCCCAGGAGTTTGAGGTTGCTGTGAGCTATGGTGACGCCACTGCACTCTACCCAGAGTGACAGAGTGAGACCCTGTCTCAAAAAAAGGATAAAGAATTATCATTAGTGTTTCTCTTTCGTCTCTCCCAGCAGAGTCATCCTGGCTGTACCCTGACCAGGCCACTGAAACTGCTCCCACTATTCTATCTGTAGCTCTGCAGTTGTCTCGGTCCCTCAGGGCAGGACCCTGGCCAGCCTCTGCTTGCTGCGCTTTCCCTGGCTGCCCCTCGGGACTCGTTGCTCCCTGCCGGTCTGTTCTCATGTGTCTTCTGCCTTCACAGGAACCACATGAAGCCAGACACACTCCCCAAAGCGATGTCCCACATAACAACACTGTGATTCTGAGGGGTGGGGGATGAGGGAGGAAGGCCAGAGACAGGTACCCCAGGGCAGGGTCCCGAGGTGTCCCAGGGAGGGTGTATCAGAAACCAGGGATACAGGTGGGGGGAGGGCACCAGGACTTGCAGTGACAGCAATGAGAGATCGAGGCAGACGATGGGAGGCCTGCTTGAGGCCAGGAATTTGAGACTAGCCTGGGCAATACCGCAAGATCCATCTCTACAAAAAAATTAAAAATTAGCCAGGCATGGTGGCACACTCTGTGGTCCTAATGACTTGGGTGACTGAGGCAAGAGGATCCCTTGAGACCAAAAGTTGGAGGCTGCAGTGAGCTATGATGACACCACTGCACTCCAGCCCAGGTGACAGAGCAAGACCCTGTCTCCAAATAAAAAAAAAAAAAAGGAAAAGAAAAAGAAGAAGGAAATCAGAGATGCCTCATATGAAGGAAGGGGCATTCCACTGACAGACATGAAGACTGGGGGAGGGGCAGGTTCCTGGCCTTGAGAGCTGAGGCGAAACCAAGACCCCTGAGTGGAGATGCCCCCCAGACATACCAGCGGGGGCCTCAGGCAGTTGCATTGCAGACGGATGACTGATGGTCAAGAAGCCAGAGTGGAGAACAGTTTTGAACCATCATTTTAAAGGTGTCTTAAACAGCACTAAGAAGGGGACAGGTGCAGAGGCTCACTCCTGTAATACTGACACTTTGGGGAGGATAGCTTGCGACCAGGACTTCGAGACCAGCCTGAACAGCACAGCCAGACCCCATCACTACAAAAAATAAAAGCAAAATTAGCTGGGTGTTGTGGTGTGGGCCTATAGTCCCAGCTCTTTTTAAAATGTTATTATGAAAATTTTAAAACTTACACAAAGTAGAGAGAATAGGATAATTAATCTTTATGCAACCAACATGCAGTGTTATCAATATTTCGATTTAAAAGTCACTTTAGGGTTGGGTTCGGTGGCTCATGCCTGCAATCCCAGCACTTTGGGAGGCCAGTCAGGACCAGGAGTTCAGATTATAGTGAGCTATGACCTCATCACTGCACTCCAGCATGGGTGACAGAGGCTGTCTCTAAAAAAAAAATTAAAAAGAATAAAAATCACTTTAGAATTATTTTTTATATATAGTAGACAGAAATGACAGATTATTTTTCAAACATTTCCTTATAAAATCAGGGTGCATGTAACAGCCAGTGCTTATTAGACACGGGCATGCTCCTTCTTAGTCTTCTGTAAGGAAGGCCTTTCAGCAGGTAGCCCAGCTATAGGCTACAGGTGGAAATCTCCTTTCCTCTTTTTCAACTTTTCTGTTCCTCAGTTCGCTCATCTAAAAAATGCAAGTAGGCTGGGCATGGTGGCTCACGCCTGTAATCCTAGCACTCTGGGAGGCCGAGGCGGGTGGATCACTCAAGGTCAGGAGTTCGAGACCAACCTGAGCAAGAGCGAGACCCCGTCTCTACTTAAAATAGAAAGAAATTATTTGGACAACTAAAAATCTATATAGAAAAATTAGCCGGACATGATGGCGCACGTCTGTAGTCCCAGCTACTCAGGAGGCTGAGGCAGTAGGATTGCTCGAGCCCAGGAGTTTGACGTTGCTGTGAGCTAGGGTGACGCCACGGCACTCTACTCCAGCAATAGAGTGAGACTCTGTCTCAAAAAAAATAAAAAATAAAAAATGCAAGTAACTACAGAACCTGCCCTACTCCATTATTACAGAAAAAAGAATCCAAGTTCTTAGATGAAGGCCAAGGACACTTAAGTACTTACAGGAGAAGACCTCCCCCACCCTCCTTTGCCCCCACCCCTCCCACCTCCAGGTGGAGCTGCCTTGCTGGCTGCCTTCCTCACAGCCTCCAGGTTCCAGTTCGTGGCCGCTCGCACAGACAGACGGTGGCCGCAGAGAACCCCTGCTCCAGGTATGCGGGAGGTGGGACTGTGGGGGTGCGGGGGGCCGGAGCTTAGCGAGACCTGGGGCCTCCTGTGCTCCTCGCCAGGGAACCCAGACTTGGCATCAGGTTATTCGAAAACATATGCCGTTTATTTATTATGGTTCCTGGTTTCTCTAGTAGTCTTGTCCTAAGTCACCTCCATGCTTGCTAAAAATATGTAAAGCCAAACCCTGCCCTGTCCTAAGGAGTCAGAAAAGGAGGTGACCAGTAGCCTTGTTTGGCATCACATTGCAGAATGTGGCAATGAGGGGCACGGCTTGGTGCAGAGGGGAAGGACGGGAGCCCCGATAGGGGTTCTGATGTCCCTGGTCCTCAAGCCCTTCACAGGTTTGATCTTCCTTAGTGAGCGTGCTCAGGGGAGCTGACCCAAAGCCAGATAGTTTATAAGGGAGCGCCAGGAGCTCAACTCAACATGTGTCGGGACCGCCCATGAGGTCCCAGGCCTTGGGCACGCTGCTTAGGGACCCAGCTGTAAGAAAGGACGATACGGTCCTGCTGCTTTGGTAGTTAGTGAGGAAGACAGCCATGGACCTCAAAGATAATTACATTTTGCGAAGGAGAGGCCAGCGCAGTGGCTGACGCCTGTGATCGCAGCACCCTGGGAGGCCAAGACAGGAGGATCGCTGGAGGTCAGGAGTTCGAGACCAGCCTGAAGAGACCCCATCTCTACTAAAATAGAAAAATTAGCCAGGCATGGTGGCGCAGGACTGTAGTCCCAGCTATTGGGGAGGCTGAGCCAGGAGGATCGCTTGAGCCCAGGAGTCTGAGGTTGTTGTGAGTTAGGCTGAGGCCACCGCACTCTAGCCCAGGGTGACAGAGGGAGACTGTCTCAAAAACAATAAAACAAGCAAACAAACAAACAAAAAAAAGAGGAAGTGTCTGAAACTGAACCTTGAAATTGGATGATGAGGGTACAGGGAGTGTGAGATCTGACAGAAGAGGAGATGGCTAAGGAAGGAAACTGGTGGCAGAACCAGGCTTTGCAGAGGCTTCAGGTCAATGGCATGGAGACCCACTGGGGCCAAAGGAATAAACATGCACTGTGTCCCATAAATGTTTGCTTTTGTTGTATTTTGTGTGTTTGTTTTAGAGACAGGGTCTCACTCTGTCCCCCAGGCTGTAGTGTAGTGGCCTCATCATAGCTCCCTGCAACCTAGAACTCCTGGGCTTGCACGAGCCTCCTGTCTCAGCCTCCAGAGTAGCTGGAACTACCAGCGCACCACCACGCTGGGCTAATTTAATTTTTTTGTAGCGAAAAGGTCTCACCATGTTGCTCAGGCTGTTTCCACTTTTTAAAGTTCAAACTAGGGCTGAAGAGAACATCTTTGTGCATATTTTTAAATATTTGCTCAAGTTATATGTGTTTTTATAGGATTAGTATTATGGAATTACAAGGGCAAATCAAAGACTTTTAAATTTTTAATGGCTATTTCAATATTGCTTTCTTTAAAAAAGGGTATCTACTTCACATGTCTACCTCCCTAACACCCAAAACAAGGTATTGTGGATTTTTTTCAATCTTATTAATAGGCATAAAAGAGGAAACTAATTTTTCAGTTTGTAATTCTTAGATCATTAACAATGTCTGTGCCTTCCCATAACTGTTTCTTCTATGTCCCTTTATCTCCACTGGCAGTATGTTCAGTTTTTGTCTGTTTATTTTACTTTCTTATCTTGTAGGTATTCTTTGTTTAGAGATAAGGACATTTTAATAGTGAACAGTAAAAATAATCTTATGAGTTATTTATTTATTTACTTTTTATTATGTTTATTTTTTGGTGTGGCTGGGAGAAGAGAACTTGGGACACCAAGGAGAGGGGAGACCGAATTTATTTATTTTTGAGAAGGGTCTCTCTCTGTCGTCCAGGCTGAAATGTAGTAGCACAATCATAGCTCTCTGCAGCCTCAAACTTCTGAGCTCAAGCAAACCTCCTGCCTCAGTCTCCAGAGAAGTTAGGACTACAGGCACAAACCACCACACCCAGCTAATTTTGAAAATATTTTGTAAACATAAGGTTTGGCCATGTTGCCCAGGCTGCTCTCAAACTCCTGGCCTCAAGCAATCCTCCCACCTTGGCCTCCCAAAGTGCTGAGATTACAGCCATGAGCCACTGCGCCCAGTCCCAAGTTTTATTTATATTCAATTCGTATGTTCTAAATGTTATCTCCTGAGTTTCTTTTCACAAATAGGTAGGTCTTCTATGGCATATTCAGCTATGTAGAGAAGCAAGGCTGAAAAAAGCAAACAAATTTGGAAAATGTGAATTCTGAGCCATCAGAAATTGGCCAGGTGCCGTGGCTCAGGCTTGTAATCCAAACACTCTGGGAGGCCGAGGTGGGAGGATTGCTTGAGGTCAGGAGTTTGAGACCAGCCTGAGTAAGAGCGAGACTGTGTCTCTACTAAAAATAGAAAAAAGTAGCCAAGTGCAGTGGTGTGAGCCTGTAGTCCCAGCTACCTGGGAGGCTGAGGCAGGAGGATCGCTTGAGCCCAGGAGTCTGAGGTTGCTGTGATCTAGGCTGAAGCCACAGCACTCTAGCACAGGCAATGGAGCGAGACTCTGTCTCAAAAAACAAAAAAAGAAAAAAAAAGAAAAGACATAGATTATTTTTTATTTTTTTATTTTTTTTGAGACAGAGTCTCACTCTTTTGCCCGGGCTAGAGTGAGTGCCGTGGCGTCAACCTAGCTCACAGCAACCTCACACTCCTGGGCTCAAGCGATCCTTCTGCCTCAGCTTCCCGAGTAGCTGGGACTACAGGCATGCGCCACCATGCCCGGCTAATTTTTTCTATATATTTTTAGTTATCCGATTAATTTCTTTCTATTTTTAGTAGAGACGGGGTCTCGCTGTTGCTCAGGCTGGTTTCGAACTCCTGAGCTCAAACATTCCGCCCGCCTCGGCCTCCCGAAGTGCTAGGATTACAGGCGTGAGCCACCGCGCCCGGCCGACATTCCTTATTTTAAGGCCCCAAACTGACGAGGGCTTTCCTTAAGTTCTTCTACATTCTCACAAAACCAAAGTTTAAAGGGAGGTTATTATCCTCATTTACCTGGTTCCAAGAATGCAGGATGTGAAGTAAATTTCTCCAAGTTACAGAGACAGCGACCAGGGCTGCCCTGTGGCTTGGGCGCGGATGTGCCTGCCAGCCTCTGCCATTCCCGGCCGGCTGGGGTGACTGGCAGGCGGGGGACGCGGGCCCTGGTGCCGGCGGGGTGGTGGCCAGAGCGCAGCGGTAGAGAAAGGCCCAGAATGATGGGAACGGAGACCGGGAAAGCGGAGGACAACCTGTGCTCAACCAAGATACGGCAGAGGTGGGGCCTCCTGAAATAGACTCAGGATTTCGTTGTTTGGTTTGGTTTTTCAAAGGAAAGCAGCATCTTCTCACCCACAGCCCTGCTGACGCGGCAGCCGGAATTCGAGGGCCGGAGGACTCCGGACTCCAAGAGCTGCCACCACCGGGAGGAACCAGTGGGACTACGGTGAGATCGTCCCTGTCGCCAGGAAGGGCGGTGAGATCCCCGGGCGTCTCTGCTTCTCACCGGGCCCTGAGCGCCGGCGCCCACGGAAAGCCCGCCTCAGCCCGACCTTCCTTCTTCGCCTCACTCCCGACCTTCCCGCGCGGCCCGATGGCGGCGGCGGCGACGGCCACCGTGTTGGGATTCCAGGCGGAAGCCAAGTGCGCCATCTGCCTGGACTACCTGAGGGACCCGGTCACCATCGAGTGCGGGCACAACTTCTGCCGCGCCTGCGTCCAGCGGTCCTGGGCGGACCTGCAGGACCACTTCCCGTGCCCCGTCTGCCGTCACCCGTCCGAAGAGGGGCACTTCCGGAGCAACGCGCAGCTGGGGAGGATGGCGGAAATCGCCCGGCGGCTGCACGTCCCCGGAAGCAACAGAAGGAGGCAGGAAGAGGCGTCCTTGTGCGAGAGGCACAGCCAGGCCCTGAGCGTTTTCTGCGAGGAGGACCTGGAGGTGCTGTGTCCGCTCTGCACTCAGGCCCCGGAGCACCGGGGCCACGACGCCAGGCCCATAGCCGAGGCCGCCTCCCACCACAGGCGGAGGCTGCGCGGCTGCATCGAGTCCCTGAGGAAGCGACTGGCAGACCTGCAAAAATTAATGAGCATTCAGAGCAAAAAACCCTTAGAACTGAGAGAGAAGGTGGAAAACCAGAGGCAAGAATTATCCTCTGAATTTGAGCACCTGAACCAGTTTTTAGACCGTGAGCAACATGCCGTGCTCTCCAGGTTAGAGGAAGAAGAGAAGGACATTGAACAGAAACTCCGTGCAAACGTGACAGCATTTTCAAACTACGTCGCCACACTCACGAGTCAGCTACGTAAGGTCCGAGAGCTCAGTAGGCTGTCTGAAGTGGAAATGCTGTCACAGATTAAAGTTTTCTACAGGTCTGAAAATGAGGCTAGCCCGTCCATCTTCTCGATTCATTTAAGGAGAGAAGGCTGCAGTTTTCCTCCCCAGTATTCGGCCCTTCAGAGAATCATAAAGAGGTTTAAAGTAGATGTAGCGCTAGACCCCGAAACGGCACACCCTAACCTGATTGTCTCTGAGGACAAAAAATGTGTGAGATTTACAAAGAGAAAACAAAAGGTTCGTGCTTTTCCAGGAAGATTTACAGTCAAACCGGTTGTCCTGGGTTTTCCATATTTTCACTCTGGCAGGCATTTCTGGGAAGTGGAAGTGGGAGACAAGTCCGAATGGGCTGTCGGCGTTTGCAAGGACTCTCTTCCCTCGAAGGCCAGGAGACCGCCATTGCCCCGGCAGGGGTGCTGGACGGTCCAGCTGCGGGACAGCGGCTACGACGCTCCCGGAGCTGCTCCAGCCCCTTCACTGCCAGACGTGGAGGACAGAGTCATTGGCATTTTCCTGGACTATGAGCTGGGTGAGATCTCATTCTATGACATGGCTGAGAAATCTCACATCTGTACTTTCAGTGACACTTTCAGTGGACCTCTGCGTCCTTATTTCCGGGTAGGACCTGATTCAAAACCTCTCACGATTTGTGCAGGAGCAGACTGTGAATGAAAACTCCCCTGAGGCTGAACCATGTTACTAGTTGTTTTTTTTTTTGTTTGTTTTTGAGACAGAGTCTCTCTCTGTTGCCCAGGCTAGAGTGCCGTGGCGTCAGCCTAGCTCACAGCAACCTCAAACTCCTGGGCTCAAGCAATCCTTCTGCCCCAGCGTCCCAAGTAGCTGGGATTACAGGTACATGCCACCATACCCAGCTAACTTTTTTGTGTTTTGTGCAGAGATCAGGTCTTTGTGTTTTTTTTGTTTTTTTTTTTTTTGAGACAGAGTCTCATCCTCTTTCCTGGGCTAGAGTGCCGTGACGTCAGCCTCGATCACAGCAACCTCAAACTCCTGGGCTCAAGCGATCCTCCTGCCTCAGCCTCCCAAGTAGCTGGGACTAGAGGCATGCACCACCATGCCCGGCTAATTTTATGTATAAATATTTTTAGTTGTCCAGCTAATTTCTATTTTTTTTTTAGTAGAGACAGGGTCTTGTTCTTGCTCAGGCCGGTCTCGAACTCCTAAGCTCAAATGATCCTCCCGCCTCGGCCTCCCAGAGTGCTGGGATCACAGGCGTGAGCCACGTACCCAGCCTTATATTCTTTTTCTTATCTAAATGTTTGTTGGACCCTCCAGAACAATAAAACACAGCAATAAGACTGAACATTCTTGTCTTGTTTCTGGTGTTACTTTGGTGTTTCCTACTAACTTCATCGATTTTCTAATGGATGATTTTTTGTCTTATTCATTTAAATTACAGATATGAATGCTTGGCTGTTATATTGTAACTTTTTCCCATGCTGTTAGGCTTATACTTAATTTTGTATATGGCACTAAATGTCTATGCAGCATCCACAGACACACACTTTTTTAATCTCCTGAAACTATCCATTCTATGTATTATCAAACCTATTTATCATTTGAGATATTTATCCCTACCCCCCATTTTTCACTATTATAATCATTACTGCCATGATATCACATGTCTTTGTGTACTTGTGTATTATGCAGAATAACAGCTGCATTTTTAAACTTTTAGATCTTTGCTATATCTGAAATTGATATGATTATTGAGGGTGATATATAGAATTTAACTCTTTTATTGAATAACTTATATTTCCCCCAATTTGAAATTTCCATTTGTTTTTAAATTTTTAATTTTTTACAAAGATGGGGTCTCCCTATGTTGTCCAGGCTGATCTTGAATGGCTTGAGGCCATTCTCCCAGCGCAGCCTTCCAAATTGTGGGGATCACAGATGTGACCCATTGTGCCCAACCTAAAATTTCTATTTGAACATATTGTAGTTCCCCTATAATCACAGAAACATCTTCAAGGTTTATTAATAGGGATTGGATTATTAATAATAGCAGCAGAGCTCTAAAAGGCTAAAAAATATTCCTGAATATGTTTTTATACATGATCATCAGTGGTACCTTTTCCCACTGTATTTAAAACTGGTTCTTGATGGTAAGAAAACTGCTGACCTGGATATTTTACAGTTTGCCACTCTTGCTTTCTAATAGTTTTACCGTTAATTCTTAACTTTTCTAGATATAAAACCATCCCGTGCACATAGTATTAAATCTTCCCCTTTATCCAAGTGTATTGATGAGCACTTCAGGATATTAGTAAATACCACTGATTATAAAAAGCATCAGTCTTACCTCTTCGTTTTAAAAAACTATCAGTCTTTTATCTCTTTCTGATATTTTGTTATTTTTTATTGTGTCTTAGGGGTGAACTTCTAAAAGAGACCTTTACAATGGTCTCTCAGTTCAGGATTTCCTAAACAGGAAGTGAAAACTGAGCCCCAGGTTAAGGCTGGATGACAGGGACGACCTTTGAGCTGTGTGAGAGTCATTTTTTCTACTAGATTCAGTGGTGAGATCACTGAAGTTAGTTACATTAACTCATCAAACGTTTGAGTGCCTCCTTGTGCCAGGCACCGTTCCAGGTACGGGGGTGCAGTCATGAACAAAGACGGAGCTTGCATCCTAGTCAGGGGAGAGACAAGGTCAGTAAGTAAATTACACACAGTAGCTCCCCCCCACCCCACCCCCCGTGATGGGCAAGGGATGCCTTCCAAGACCCCCAGTGGGCACCTGAAACCTCATATAGTAAGGAACTCTACATATACTATGTTTTTTCCCTATACATACATATCTATGATGAAGTTTAATTTACAAATTAGGCACAGTAAGAGTTACTAATAACAATAACTAACAATAAAATAGAAAAATATAACAATATACGGTGAGAAGCTATGTGAATGTGGTCTCTGCCGCTCTCTCACAACATATCTTTTTGTGCTATAGGTTCTTAGCAAAGCATAGCATTTTTCCTTTCCTTAAGAACTGTCACCTTGTCACTTAAAGTAAGCGTTTCACAGCTTCCCTGTGGTATATCTGAATCACCAGCACCACTGTGTTGTGCTTTGGAGCCATTACTGAGTAAAATAAGGGTCATTTGAACACAAGCGCCACGATGCTGAGAAGCTCCATCTGATAACCCCAAGGGCCGCTCAGTGACCATGGGGCGGGGACCATCAACAGTGGGGGACACACCGGACAAAGAGACGATTCACGTCCAGGGTGGGGCAGTGTGGGGAGGCTCGAGATTTCATCATGCTACTTGAACGGCATGCAATTTTAAACTGATGAATTGTTTATTTCTAGAATTTTCCGCTTAATACTTTTGGTCCACAATTGACTACGGGTAACTGAAAGCCAAACCATGGCTAAAATGGAACTACCACAGTGTGGGAGGTGGCAAGCACAACAGAAAACAAGCAGGACAAGGGAGATGGAAAGCTGAGTGTGGGGAGGGCTGCAGCTGTAAACAGTGGTCAGGGCAGGACTCACTGAGAAAGGGACATTTGAATGAGGGCTTGAAAGGGATATAGGATACATGGGAGCTGATCCTTCCAGGCAGCGGGAACAGCATGTGCAAAGGTACTGAGGTGCGAATGTGCTTGGCAACCCACAAACCACAATGCGACTGCAGCAGAGAAGCAGAGGAGCTGGGGGTGGGGTCAGGAGTGGGGGAGAGATTTTCCAGGGCTCTACTTAAAACAGTATGGAAGGAGGTTATAGGTAACCTTGACGAACATTTTCAGTGAAGTAATGAGGTGAAAAGCTAGACTGGATAGAGAGGAGGGGAGAAAAAAGATTAGAGACAGGCTTCCTTGGTTTACAAATGAAACAAAAACAATTTTCCTTAGGAAACCTAGGGAATATTTTGAGATTTTAAGTTTGTGATTGTCATATATTCAAAGTTTGTTTCTTCAAGAATTCAAGAGCCTATCCCAACCTGAGCAAGCACAAGCACCATTTCTTCAAAAAATAGAAAAATTAGCCAGGTGTGGTGGCACATGTCTGTAGTCCCAGCCACTCAGGAGGCTGAGGCAGGAGGATAGCTTGAGCTCAGGAGTCTGAGGCTGCTGTGAGCTATGACGATGCCACTTCACTCCAGCTTGGGTGACAGAGCAAGACCCTGTCTTAAAAAAAAAAAAAAGTGCCTACTGGATGAGAATTTTGTATTCGAGATTTACAAAAGCACCTCTGATCAGACAGTGAGCCACTAAAATATCTGAAATGGACAGACTTGTTAAAGGAATGCCTGTCTAGCTTTTTCTGTAAAAAGGATGGGGAAAGGAGGACATAATTCATTCCATTAGCCATCTGATTTTCTGAATGGTTAACAGAAGTTATAAGCCATGTTAACATAAGAGTATCCCATAAGGTCCAATTTAGAGAGGAAGAATAATTGCATTTATCAAACCCGACAGGTGGCTTATCTGTCTATTGTGTTCACTTCCATCATCCCTCCAGCCCCACCCCCACGCCCCACCGTTAAAATGTAGATTTAATGAGAACAGGAACCTTTTCTGTCCTATTGGCCGCTGTATTCACAGCACCTAAAGTACTCTCTGGCACATAGTTCGCTCTCGATTAAATATTAAGTGTAAAGTAAAATTAAGCGAAGTGCATATGGATGGAGACATTTTTGGTTGTCGGAACAGGGGGATGCTCTGGGCATCTTAGCAACCAGGATGCTGCCAACATCCTGCAAGACACAGGACAGACCCCAACAACAGAGAACTATTCAACCCAAAATGTCAGTAGTGCTGAGGCTGAGAAAACCTGAGAGGAAATTTGGGGAAAATAAAAAAGGAGAAAGAATTTCCTTGACTCAAATAAGGCTTTGGTTTGAACTCCCGGAAGAAGAAAATGGGCCAGGGCACAAGCCTGGGTATATTCCAATTCACCCAAGCCACTGGCGGCTCTCACAGGGTTCGCAGCAGCCCAACGGGGCTCTGGGTGTTCATTTGTGTGAACTTTTCCACTAGAGCTGCAGAAGGGAGAACCCAGGCTGCAGGGTTTAAATAGCAAATAGCAAAAGATCCCAAGACAAGCTAGAGCACATTTCTAACAAACAGAAACTGAGGACTACCTTTAATATATACAGGAAGATTATATGTGTTAAGGAAAAGAATATCCCAGGAGAATAACAAGCAATGGACGAATACACATGTCACTAAGATTTATAAAAGGCCAAAGGATAGGAAAAAAACGCTCAACTTCATTAGTATCCAAAGAAATGCAATTTGAAACAGTGACATATCATCAGAAGGGCTAGGATTAAATAGGATAATACCCATAATTGGTAAGTGTATGGGACAACAAGCAGTATAAACTAGCACAATTCCTTTGTGGCGGAATTTCAAATAGTTGTTTTGCTTTATATTTTTCAATATTACCATGTAAAAATAATGAGCTTTTAATTTTACAGTAAGTCATGATACTATTGTCGTTTGGAACACACACGCACATATACTGTTATAAGATGTTACTATACCTGCCCTAGTTCACAGGCGTACCTTTCTGCCATGTTTCCTCCGTATGGAACTACAATCTGATCCTCCTAAACCACAGCTGACGTCACTTGCAGGAAACCCTTCAGGGGATCCATCAGCAAGATCAAGTTCAGGCTCCGCAGCCCAGCATGGAGGCCTCTGATGTCTGGCCCTGCCCACCTCCACCCATGTCCTGCCTCTTTGGTTCAAACTGTAAATAAAGTATGTGATATTTTGTAGTTGTTTGCCTTGTTTCTTGACTCATTATTTTGCCTGGAATTCCTAAAACCTTCTACCCAAACACCAACCCCAGAGAACCCTCTGATAAGGAGGGCAGTGCCTTGGGCTCACTGTCGTTATTGCATTTAGCACAGAGCCTCTCCCTCCTTAGAATGTGAGCTGCAACCGTTTTAATTTTTGTGTCCACAGTGCTGGCATAGTACCAGCCAACTGAAGAGAACACTTAGCATTTGTTCACTTTTCTGTTTTGCTAGTTCTGATACTTAGTTTCATTTTCATCTGTTTGAAATGTTCACTATTGCATTTAGAAAAGTGTCGGTGCTTATACAGATACAGATATTATATCAGAACCTGGGCATCCTAACTAACTGTACCTTTCTCTGTAAACCACAGTGCGTCCCATCCATCTCAGAAACTGACTGTAGATCCAAACTGATTTAAAAAAAATAAGTGTTAATCATCTACCACTGCTGTTTTCCTTTTGAAAAGTGAAACAGCTGAAGGCAAAGTTTGTGGGTTCTTCAGCTCTGCAGTTTTTCTTTGGTAAAAAACCTGCAGGATGCCACAGCCATGGCTGTGATTACACAGGCACTTGCCCTCCGTGACTAGCAGTGGTGCGACCCGATGCATACATCCCTTGCCTATGCGAGTTATATCCAATACATTCCTGTATTTTATTTGTATTTTTCAATATTGTCATTAAAAAATAATTAACTTTTAATTTTATAGTAAGTCATGATGCTATTGTCCTTTGGAACACACACACACATACACACACATATTTACAATGTTACTATACCTGCCCTAGTTCAGGGCCATATCCTTCTGCCACTCATATTTCCTCCGTGCTGAATTACAGTCTGATCCACCTAAAACTAAAACTGACGTTGTCACTTCCTTGTTCGAAATCCTTCAGTGGAAGTTGTATACAGCTTTTAAAATCAAATATTGAATATTCAGCTAATGACCAAAAAATATTAACAGCCTACACAATCACAAATACCCCCTCCCCTCATATTAAGCCTTCATCCAAAAGTCTTCCTAATGCAGTGTGCAACAGTGCTGATAAGAAAGATGATTAACTTAAAGGGGCATGTTGGGAAAAATGGATAAACAATGCCAATGCTCATAAAAATACTTCATTTTTATCTTGAGAATTAGGTAAGTTTAATACCTATAAATAAATTGATATGACATTTTATTTCCATCACAACTTTTAAGTATAACTCAAGACTAGAAAAGGATTCTTTTTTTCTTTTCAGACTAATTTAAAACCACAGATTTCTTTCCTATAAGTGAACTTACTGATCCAATGAAGGTATAATTAATACTGAATTATATGTCAACTTCTTGAAGAAGGGCAAAAATAAAGGGACAGTCTAAATTCTCCTCTAAATTTTTCAGCTCTTGCTAACAGAAGGTGCTGTCAGTATAAGAAGCAACACTGGTTTGTCTAACGCAGGGCTGTCTAACACTGGTACAAGTAATCTTCATATTTTATTTCTGGAGAACAGAAAACTGTAGGAGTTTGCACAATAAATCACCTAGTGAGACCCTGGTCCTACAGTGAGGACGTCCTCTATAGAAGCTACGTGGCCCACACTGCTGCCCAATCCCACACCAGCATGTGCAACACATGATAAGGCAGTGCAGGAGAAACACCACCATGGGAAATAACCTCTTCTCTCATCAGCTTACAAGTGCGAAGAACTTGTTTGATTAAAACCCTGTTTAAAACAGATTGTCTTGTCCGACTTCTTCTATAAATGGCCAAATTATTACAGGGTTTAAATGTCATGTGCCATGGACATACTTAAACTGTATCTGTGATCCTAAGATAAACCAAGAGTTAAATAACGTCAAAAGGTACAAAACAGACATTCTCGAGTTACCAAGGCTTCCACGAAGCACCTTTCAAATGACCCGCAAGCCCTACGTGTTCAACGGCCACACAGGGGAGAACCGAATTCAGGTTTCCACCAAAAATCAGAGAATGTTATTCAGCAAAAGCGACAGTTAGGGACTCAGTCAGTCCCAGGTGACTCTGGATCCCTCTGCAGCTGCTGGCACGCGAGAGCCTCTCACATCTTACTGGGCTGGCAGCCTCGGTCCGAGGAAGTGAGAGCCAACAACCGCTTACTCAACAGAGCGTTGTGCCGTTTCAGATACACTATGACGTCTCCTTGCTTTTCAACAATTTCTTCTAGCCTTGAAAGAGTCCTGCAGATACCAAAATATAAATGGGTTACACACGTTCACCAACACGCATCAGTCTCTTTGCAGACAAGTCTCTTCCGGTTCTCAGCACAGCACATTGTATTTGTTGCCTTTTCTTAGACGTTATAAGCCAAGGCAATATTCTCAAATGAGATTTTTTTCATGAATCGTTAGAGTAACCTCCACTCTTGAAATAAAAACTCGTTCAATAATCAAGTAATGACCAAACATTAAATAGACAACTCTGACCATGAGAAACTTTTTTTTAAATATATGGTATTTTTTTCTTTTTGCATTTGATACAAATAAAAATAGTAGAGAAGAGTATAAAATAAAATAAAAAAACAAATCTAACTCCTTCTTACATCACTCACCCAGCCCTTTCTCTTTTTGCTCTTACTCTGTTGCCAGGGCTGGAGTGCAGTGGTGTGATCAAAGCTCACTGCAATCTGGGGGATGGACACGCTTGAAGCTCAGACAAGGGGGGGGGGAAGGGCAATGTAACCCAAACATTTGTATCCCCATAATATGCAGGGGGGAAAAAAAAAAGCTCACTGCAACCTGGGCTCAAGTGATCCTTCTGCCTCAGCCTCACAAGTAGCTGGGACTACAGGCTCACCGCCATGCCTAGCTTTTTTATTTTTTGTAGAGATGAGGTCTGGCTATGTTGCCCAGGCTGGTCTTGAACTCCTGGCCTCAAGCAATCCTCCCACCTTGGCCTCCCAAAGTGCTAGGATTAAAGGCATGAGCCCCTACACCTGGCCCTAGCTCACTTTGGTCTCCCTATTCCGAATAATAGCTATAAAGTGTTTTTAATTTCCTTCTACTAAATTATTTTTTTCTTTTTTGTTTTTTGAGACAGGGTATCATTCTATTGCCCAGGCTAGAGTGCAATGGCATCATCGTAGCTCACTGTAACCTCAGACTCTTAAGCTCAGGTGATCCTCCTGCCTCAGCCTCCCAAGTAGCTGGGACTACAGGCACGTGCCATCATGCACAGCTAATTTTCTCTACTTTTTGTAGAGATGGGGGGTCTCACTATATTGTCCAGGCTGGTCTTGAACTCCTGGCCTCAAACAATCCTCTCATCTCAGTCTCCCAAAGTGCTAGGTTTAATGGCATGAGTCACTGCACCCAGTCTTTCCTTTTTTTTTTTTATTTACTTTTTTTTTCTTTTTGGCTAGTTGATTAGGCAAGTGAGTTGTTACACACTCCTTAGTGGATTCCGACTTTCATGGCCACCGTCCTGCTAGCTTTTCCTTTTTAATTTAAAAGGCAAACAATTTATATAATCTGAAGAGAAAGCAGAATATTCCTTCCACTAATTTATTAGTAACTAAGAATAGTGATGATAATTCTAATAATGACAAAAATGACTAAATGAATTTTAATGTTGTGACTAAAAATTGCCTATTCAAGTAATAAAATATTAATGGACGTGTTTTGCTCAAATTATATATGTGTTTAAATGAAAACATTTCAAGAGATGGTAGTGAAATATTCAGGGTGAAGAATACTATGCATAGAATGATCCCATGTGAACAAAAAAGGTTTATGCTTATAAATAATTATAAGTAGTTATGCTTATAAATAATGTGGTTACAGGCATGGGCTACAGAAAAGGACTATTTGAATTCCAATCCTAACTTTTCCACTTACAGGCTATGTGACCTTAAGAAATTACTTAAACTCTTTGGTCTTCAGATGTTAATATATAACAAACGTGTAAAAAATATGTTTAATATGTGTAAAATACCTGAAGATTCTCTATCCTTTTTTTTTTTCCCCCTGAGCTGGGCTACTCACTAAAAAAATATTGTTTATTGTATAAAGATCTTCAGGTTATACACACACACATATATATATATATATATATTTTTTTTTTTTTTGAGATAGAGTCTCACTTTGTTGCCCTGGCTAGAGTGAGTATATATTTTAATTATAGATGAGATCTCACTATGTGGTCCAGGCTGGAGTCAAATTCCTAGGCTCCAGTGATCCATATTCCCACCTCAAATTTCCGAGAAGCTGGACTACAGATGCACACAGCTGTGCCCAGCGGTTTCCAGGCTATCTTGATGGAACCCAGGAGGGGTATGCTCTGAGGACACCCAACTCTTTCATATACTGACTTCCAATTAACGTCCTTGCTCCCCACCCCTCATCTCACTCTCAAGGGCATGCTATTTATTTCCGAGTTCCAACGGCTACTTCCTTGGTTTTATTTCCCTTGTTCTCTACTCTATTTTTTTTCTTTCTTCTTTCTTCCTATGTTAGTTTAGATAAATCCCGCTTAGCCTGTTCTGCTATTTAACACTCCTTAACCCACACATGGCCAGAAATCACTCATCCAGGCCAGGCGTGGTGGCTCACGCCTGTAATCCCAGCACTCTGAGAGGCCAAGGTAGGAAGACTGCTTGAGGCCAGGAGTTCGAGACCAGCCTGGGCAACATGGTGATACCCTATCTCTACAAAAATAAAAAAACTAGTGGTGGTGTGCACCTACAGTCGCAGCTATTTGGGAGGCTGGGGCAGGAGGATTGCTTGAGCCCAGAAGTTCAGGGTTATCATGAGTTACGATCACACCACTGCAGTCCAATCTGGGCAACAGAGGGAGACCCATCTCAAAAAAAATAAAATAAAAAATAAAAAAATATCATCGGATCACACTTTGGGACTAAGATAACCATCCCAAGATACAGAACCTTGAACCTCTCATTACGTGTTCATATCTCACACTACAATGAAAAACAAAAAGCTTCCTCACGACGCTGTTCAGACAGTTGCCTTTTCCACTCACTACCACCTTATACCTGCACCTAACAACAGTTCAAGTTCATAAGAGCTCGCCAGGTGCGGTGGCTCATGCTTGTAATTCCAGCACTCTGGGAAGCTGACGCAGGAGGATTGCTCAAGGTCAGGAGTTCGAGACCAGGCTGAGCAAAAGCAAAACCCTATCTCTACTAAAGATAGAAAGAAATTACCTGGACAACTAAAAATATAAAGAAAAAATTAGCCAGGCATGGTGGCGCATGCCTGTAGTCCCAGCTACTCGGGAGGCTGAGGCAGGAGGATCGCTTGAGCCCAGGAGTTTGAGGCTGGGAACTAGGCTGATGCCATGGCACTCTAGCCTGAGCAACAGAGTGAGACTCTGTCTCAAAAAAAAAAAAAAAAAGTTAATAAGAGCTAATTCAAAAATGGGACTGTTACTAAAGGCTAATAAATTGAACTGTGCTTATCTCAACAAGACTTTTTAAAAGTGTTTCTCTTCTTCACGCATACAGTTTCTTCTTCTGTTTTTTTTTCTTTTACTAGTGTGTTGGTATTGGCAGTGAGTCAATTTCTTAAGCCTCTAAAGAACACACTTGCTTATATGCTGACTCTAATCCCATGTCAGGTGGGAAGCATTTCAGATGGCATTAAGGAATAAACCGTGTTCCGGATTATTCAGATCCAATGGCTGGATGAGAAAACTGCAGCTCGATGCTGGTGAAGAGGAAGGGAGGTCTGAAGGCTGAGCTTTGGGCATATCAACCTGAAAAGTCAGGAAGAGGAACAAGAGCAAGGGGAAGAGAACGGAATGGCAGGTCGATGGCAAGGAAACCAGGAGAACGCCGTGGCCCAACGAAGAGGCAGTGGATGAGCACGCCCCCTGCCACGGGGAGGCAAGTGCGAGGCCTGAGAGCCAGAGCACCCTGGATGTGGCAAGGCAGAGCCCGTCTGCAGCACATCCTGCTAACGGGGTGGGGCGAGGACTCTCGCACACCAGGTGGGAGGCGGTGGTGGGGCTGGCAAGCAGTGGCTGGGTGTGGGTGCCTGCTGGAGACAGATCCACGGGACTTGCTGGCGGACCACCTGGGCAGGGGTGGCGTCGGGGGTGATGCCATGTGCTAAGGCGGGGCAAGAGAGGGACCGGGCAAAGGAGAAGGCTGTGTTGGATGTCGAGTTTGAGATACTTATTTTTGAAATCCAAGTGAAGATGCTGACGGCGTCAGAGATACAAACCTGGGCCCCAGAGAAAATTCACAGCTAGAGATATGAATTTGGGAGTCCAACGTAGTCACGGGATCTATTTATTTATCTATAACCACTTAGTTCTCAGACATAGTCAGCTAGTCCTCACTACAAGGCTCACAATGAAAAACAGCAATTGCCTCCCTCCTCATGCCCCAGAAGTAACTACTTTCAATTGTTTGTGACTGTTGTTTCTTCTATGTTTACCTCAATAAGTCCAAGTAATTGGATTATACTATCTCTTGATTTTTTTAGTTTCAGCTCTACGTGATACTAAGTTTCCTATGCAAGACATTAGGATTCAGCTCTCTCACTTTCCCTACCTCCACATACACACTCGCTCACATCCTCTTTCTGTATCCTCTCAACTCAGTATGTAATATTACTATTTTGAGTTAAATCGATATTCGGAGCCAGCACACGCCTGTAATCCCAGCCACTCAAGAGGAGGAGGCAGGAGGATCACTTGGGATCAGGAGTTCAAGACCAGCCTGGGCAACATAGCAAGACCCCATCTCTACCAAAAATTAAAAGTAAAAAAAAATTAGCTGGGAATAATGGCATGCATCTGTGGTCCCACCTACTCAGGAAGCTGAGGCAGGAGGATTACTTGAGGCCACGAGTTCTAGCCTGGGTGACAGAGTGAGACTTTGTCTCTCTTAAAAAAAAAAAAAAAATAATATTCAGAATCTACATTATTATCACTACATAAATACTATCCACAGTTAAGCCATGTGAAGGTCTATATTTCCTTTCATGTACAACCTTCTATTTTCCACGGGATTAATAATCGCCTCATTTTTTGTTTATATAGTTTTTTTGTAACCACTTTGGCCCCAAGCTTTTGAATAGATATGGATGATACCGTAAGCCATGGAAGTCACTTAGGGAGAGACCACGACAGAAGCAAGGAGAGGGCAGAGACAGGGCAGGCCAGCTACTGGGAAGGCTGAGGCAAGAGGATCACTTGGGCCCAAAAGTTCAAAGCCAGCCTGGGCAACAAAGAGATACTCTATGTCTAAAAAAAAAAGGAGAGAGAGGCCGGGCGCGGTGGCTCATGTCTGTAATCCTAGCTCTCTGGGAGGCCAAGGCGAGTGAGTTTGAAACCAGCCTGAGCAAGAGTGAGACCCCGTCTCTACTAAAAATAGAAAGAAATTAATTGGACAACTAGAAATACATAGAAAAATTAGCCGGGCATGGTGGCGCATGCCTGTAGTCCCAGCTACTCGGGAGGCTGAGGCAGAAGGATCGCTTGAGCCCAGGAGTCTGAGGTTGCTGTGAGCTAGGCTGACGCCACAGCACTCACTCTAGCCCGGGCAAAAGAGTGAGATTCTGTGTAAAAAAAAAAAAAAAGGAGAGAGAAATAGAGAGACCAGGAGGTTGTAGAAGCCTACAAAAAAAAGCACTTCAAGGGAGGGAGCAACCAATGACAATAATGTCAAAAGCTCTGAGAGGCTGAATAGGTTGTCTAGGCGGTTAATCTCACTTTTGCATCAAACATATGAACGATTTAGTAAATTTATGTGTTATGATTTAGATTTGGTTTCACCACAGCTGAAAGGAAGTAAACAAATCAAACATAATTATAAAAGCATAGACAAACAGTCATAAACTCCAAGCATTAAAATGTTTTCTAGCCGTCCAGGGGAAAAAACTTGAGTATTTCACTCCCCACCTGAACTTTACCTGAATCCGGTCTCCGAGGTAACACTGCTGGGGTAAGCACAGGTTTTTTCCTCTTCAAGTACATCGGGCTGTGGTTTGGCTTGGTTAAATTTTCGGATTTTCACTAAAATAATAAAGTCATTATTAGCAAGATCTAATTCCGAAAAAAGTCTACTTATTCAAATTATGCTAACTAGCTATCCCGATCAACGTACTGAAGGTATTCCGACAGCTGCTATGGCCTGCACCAGGCCCCGGGGACACGGGCTTCGGCATCAGCACTGGCGACGACGACAGCCGGCCCGTGCGGCACACGCACATCGGCACAGCCAAGTGCTCACGCGGAAGCCTCGCTCCGTTCTCGCGACCCCCGCGCCTCGCCCCACAAACGAGCCAAGCGAAGTCCAGGGAAGTCAGGCGAGCAGCCAGGCATCCGACCCAGAAGGGGACTCCAGAGCCGCACTGCCGGCTCCCCTAGGTCCAGGGCAAAATACGGTGTCTGCACCCCACGGCAGCGTGAAAAGTGCCTCCGACGCAAGTCTGCGTAGGGAGCTGCGACGGCCCTGGAACGCAGACCCCAGCCCGGCGGGAGGAGGAGGGCAGAGCTTAAGCACAGAGAGCAGGGGATGAAGACGGGTATTCCGGTGCGGGCGGAGCCTGAACACGTGCCACGGCCTGCAGAGAGCGTGTGCGCACGCGCGGGGCGCATGCGCCACAGGGGAGGCTGAGAGGGGGCAGGGAACACGCCGTGAGAGGCTGGGGTCACGCGAGACGCTCAGATTCCATCCTGAGAGCGGCCGGCAGTCCCTGAGGGAATCTCGCCGTCGTCCTGCGGAGCAGGCCCGGTAAGGCCAGTCACGAAGCCAACGACAGGCGTTAACTGCGACCAAGGTCACGCCGGCAGGAGTGAGGAGCAGCATCAGCAGCGGTGCCCAGCCTTCCTGGCACCAGGGACTGTTTCGCGGAAGATGGTTTTTCCTGGGCGGGTGCGGGGTGGACTCAGGCGGTGACGCCGGCGAGGGGAGGGGATCGGCCGCAAACGGATGAAGCTTCGCCGGCGCCCCCTTCCTAAGTTTAATGGAAGTCGATTTTTCCGGACTCTGGGTGGGGGTCGGGGCCAGCGGGGCTCTGCAGCCGGGTCTCTAACGAGCCACACACTGGTACTGGCCCGCGGCCCAGGGCTTGGGACCGCAGAAGTGGAGCCCAGAGGCAGCCTGTGACGTGCGTGCCGGGCTCATCCACACGGGAGATGCTGCGCACCTGCCTACCCAAGGCAACGGCAGTGACTGAAGCCAAGAGTCGGATTTGAGAAGCAGGTAAACAAAACAGAACCGATGACTGACTGCTCATCCACCTGCCCGATCACCTTCCTTCCCAATGAGGCGGAAGGAAGACTCCAGGATGTGGTCAGTAGTGAGAGATACAGGTGCTAACCATGTTCTCAGGTACAGGGAAAAACTTCCTTGTCACTCGGATAATGGACCATGCTTCAAACTGGGAGGACAGCAAGCAGTTAAAGGTTTTGTAAGAACAGCTTAGTTGCGATTCTCACCTGTGTAAATGAGCAGACAGGTGAGGGAACAGACGAGTTCCAGGGCCAGGGTGGCCAAAATGAGGTCGAGGTACACCCTGCTGGGCCCGGGAAAGGAGTGCTGCAGGCACAGTATGAGGAGGAGCGCGGCGTTGCCTGCGGAGCAGAAACACGGGCGCGGTAAGAAACACATACGTGGTCTTCGTACCACATATTATGTGGTCTTTGGTTCCTCACACAGAGCTCCCAACGCCTCTGTGATTTGCCGAGTGGTGACGGTAACAGCAGTGTCCTTTGTTACGCAGGGATGGAATGGGTGTCACATCTTTCTTCCCCATCCTCAGGGTCACTGCTGATACTCCTGGAACAACATACAGGTTAACAAGAGAAAAGCGTAACAAATTTATTTAATCCAAGTTTTACATGACATGGGCGCCCTCAGAAACGAAGACCTCTTAGGTAGATAGTTAGGGTCTCCGGCTCTTCTTGGGACAAGGAGTCCCTGCTTTGGTGCTGTTTCAAGCAATTGCTCCACCTGGGAAGAAGGATAAGGCGGGCACTCTATTTTTGTGTTGCCCCACACTTAATCCTATCCCGACCAATTGCCACAGCTGGGGAAGGAGGGAATGCCTTATCAATCCAGGAATTCCCAGCCCAGGCATGATAAGATTTAGAAAGTAACCTGGAGTAACCTAAGGGTAATTAAAACACCATTAGCTTGAATCTGCATTGCAGTTTACCTCCCCCTCCAGGTGGGCCTTCTTAGAGGGAGCTCATATATATGCACATGCAATTTGGAGGACACCTGTTGATCATTTGATAACGTCCCACACCTCCCAAAAGCCCTGCTCTGACTGGGCTGATGAAAGGAAACAATCCGAGAAGTCAGCAGGACGCGAGTGGGTCAGTCAGTGAGTGGGTCTGTCTCTCTCCACTCGCAGAGACGGACCCGTTTTGTTCTGCAATGAAGAGCTGCTCATGGGAAGCTGCTCCTGCCTGAGGTGATTCCGTCGTCTTAGCCTTGCTGGTGATTTTTCCAAGAAAGCAGTCAGGGGACCGGGATAATAGTCTGGACTCGACACTTTGGTGTATCTGGTCATTCTTTGGCCACGAGCACACCAAGAACCAAGGGCAGACTCCCACACTGACACCTCTGGTGCCGAAACGTGGGATTCTGACAGAACCAAAGACCTTGGGAAAACTTTCTATTTTAACTCTTAGGTTCAACGAAGAATGGACGGCTGTGTAGAAATGGGACTGGACAAAAGTACATGATCTAAGAGACTGAGGGGAACCCAGGAAGGCCTGTCTCTTTAGGGTCTTCTTAGTCTCTGTGCAGCATCCCCCTCCAACCCACCTCCACAGGGCGCAGGACCCTCTGGAGTGAAGGTCTTCAACGGAGAAGGAAGAAGGGACCTTTCTGGGCTTTAAGGGTTGTCCTGGGAGAGAGTTCTAGCTCTGGGGTCACAGGTGGGAGCAACGCTCGGCCAGAGACGAGGAGTTCTACTTTCTACGACCCACTTTTGGGAAGAGGAATTCTGATTTCCATGACTCACTGGGGGAGAAAGAAAAACTGGGAAGCAGGAGAAGGTCAGAGAGACCTTGCCTGAGGCCCTTCCAGTCTTTCAGTCAAAGGTGCTCAGCACACCAAAGAGCCATACTTTGGCGCCATACTTCGGAGTATCGTGTTCTGAGCCCCAACAGTTATAATGTTTGGTTTCTGGCCAGGCGTGGTGGCTCACACCTGTGATCCCAACACTTTAGGGGGTCAAGGCGGGAGGATCACTTGAGGCCAGGAGTTTGAGACCAGCCTGGGCAACATCTCGAGACCCCATCTCTACAAATAAGCAAAGAAATTAGTCAGGCAGGGTGGTGTGTGTCTGTAGTCTCATCTACTTAGGAGGCTGAGGTGGGAGGGCTGCTTGAGCCCAGCAGTTTGAGGTTTAGTAAGCTACAATCATAGCACTGCACTCCAACCTGGGTGACAGAGCAAGACACTGTCTCTTAAAAAAAAATTGTTTCTTGCAAATGTACAGAGCTCCTAAAACCCTTGGAATTTTGTAAGTGGCAGAGCACCTGTTGTCATCCATAACAAACCCTTTCTACCACACCAAGTTCATGCCCGTCGGATGACTTAGGCGGGGCCCCACACAGCCTCAGGATGGGGCTGGTCACCAAACCACCAGGAGATTAGTAGGGGTGGCTAGAATTTAAAGCTCTATAAAAACTCTTCAACAGTGAGATTTGATGAGCTTTCAGGCTGCCAGGAAGGTGGAGTCCCCCAACTCCTTGCGGACAGCTCCTGCTCCACTGGGGACACTTCTGGGTGTCACCCTTTGTCCCTCTTCATCTGGCTGTCCATGTGTACCCTTGAGAACACCCTTTATGACAAACCAGTGAAGATAAGTAAAGTGCTTCCCTGAGTACTGGGAGCTGTTTCTAGCCCCAGAGAAGAGCCCTGTTGACTGGACCCATCCGGCTGGTTGAAAATCACTGTTTTCAGTGAAGGGCCAAGTTTTCATTTCAGTGGGGAAAAAACCCAAATATGTAATGTGATGATATGTAACTAATACTATTTGATAGGGTTCAAAAGGTATATTCTCGGTCGGGCGTGGTGGCTCACGCCTGTAATCCCACCACTCTGGGAGGCCCAGGCGGGAGGATGGCTCAAGGTCAGGAGTTCAAGACCAGCCTGAGCAAGAGTGAGACCCGGTCTCTACTAAAAATAGAAAGAAATTAGCTGGACAACTGAAAATATATAGAAAAAATTAGCCGGGCATGGTGGTGCATGCCTGTTGTCCCAGCTACTTGGGAGGCTGAGGCAGGAGGATTGCTTGAGCCCAGGAGTTTGAGGTTGCTGTGCACTAGGCTGACGCCACAGCACTCTAGCCTGGGCAACAGAGCGAGACTCTGTCTCCAAAAAAAAAAAAAAAATGTATATTCTCTGCTTGCAGCTCCTAAAAAAACAGTAAAAGGGACAAAAAAAATTAGAAAGCAATTAAAATGCATTTGGAACTCAGGAAGGACAAGAGACATAAAACATGTAAACTTTTGCTGTGTACTGGGGAGGAAAGTGAAGCCCCTGTCCCATCTCCACCCAAAATAAGTAAATAAATAAATTTATTTTTTCTCCTCTAGGAAATAACAAAAGTATCAGGCTAAAGTTAATATCATCAGTACTATCACATACGAGAAAAGAAAGGCTACTGTGTTCTTCTGATTAGCTGGAAGTTCTATAACTCCATAGATTTACCTTCTTTTTTTTCTTTTTCAAATAAGAAAAAAAAATACTTAAAATAGAAACAAGGTAAGTGCCTTTGATTTTCTGGTCCCTACATAAACAATATAAAAGTGATATCACCTGTGATTAAACTAAGGATCCAGTTGCTTAGAAACAGACTGTGGTTAAGGCTCATGTGTTTAACATGATTTGGAAAGACAGATTTCAGAAAGATGAAGAACAGACAATCTCTCTGTGAGTCTCAAAAATACTATTTCCAGACTACCACTTGAGAAACCGAATATTATTTTGGTCATACACCATGTAAGATCTGTTAGTGGTTAAAAATAAGTTTCTGTTTTTATCTTTGTGTTACAGTAACAAAAAAAGAAGGGTGCTACATATCAATGGTTGAACATCCAAACCAAGCTCACCCTCAAAACAGGCAAAGAAATACATGTTCCCCCTTCAACATCAGTCAACATCACCTCTATCCCTAAAATGCTCCTCCCTACTATAGCACATCTCCTCAGCTTCCACTAACAACTTCACTGCGTGGACGAACTCGCAGCATGTCATTAAAGAACATGCACTAATAGAACATGAAAGAAAAAGAAAAATTAAAATTTTTTAATTTTTAAATTAAAAAAAAAAATTCTTTTTAGAAACAGGGTCTCCCTGTGTTGCCCAGGCTAGAGTGCAGTGGCTATTCACAGGCACGATCGTAGCACACTGCGGCCTCAAACTCCTGGCCTCAACCATCGAGCAGTCCTCTTGCCTTAGCCTCCCAAGTAGCTGAGACTGCAGGTGCATATTACCTCAAAAATTAAATTCTGTAGAGCTGTTTTTCTGGAGAAAAAATTAATTGCACATCTGGATTCAAAATTTTTAAAGATTCATTCTGGACTCAAATTTTTGAAAGTAGAATCTTTGACACTAAATTATTTATAACTTAGTGCCAACTCTATCTAAAGAATTTCGATTTAATTCCATGAAGCCTTTCAAATGTCTACAACAAAAAAGAAAAGCAGGCACTCAGTTACGCATTCTTGAACTCCTGGCCTCAAGTGATCCTCCCACCCTGGCTTCCCCAAAGCGCTAGGATTACAAGCGCGAACCACCGGGCCCGACCCCATTCATGCCTTCTGAGTCCTGCATGGGCCTTCTGAGATCTTGGCTTCATAAATTAGGACCTGCGTGTTTTTCAAGTTTTCTGTTTTGGATAATGCGTCTCATTATACAACAGTCCCTCTTTCTTAGGAACTTACCATCACTATCTCCTACTGCAAGAAAAGCACTGACCTTTAAAAAAAAAAAAAAATTCCCTCTTCCTATCCTCAGAAATATCACATGGCAACAACGTGTTTCTATCTCCCTGGGATGAACAAACCAGCTGACACCAAAAGAGGAGAAAACTACATTTCACACAGGCATACAAGCACACCATGTTCATAATAAATACGGAATTCAAATGAAAATTAAGGCTGTACATTCTATTCAAAAAAGCTTCAAGACATTAAGGTGACGCACATTTTAGTGGCTACAATACACATCACTTACAAAAATGAGAGAACATATTTGATCATAAAATTTAACTTCACACATGCTTTCTGCCATCATTCTTGTCATTCCAGCAATCCACCAAGAAACGGCGGGCAGACGGGACTCACCCGTGGAGTGTGTCATCAGCGCGAGTCTCTTCAGATGCCTCGTCGATCGGTAGATCAGGCTGTAGCCGCGGCTTCTGGCCTTGCTGTGGTGGTGCTGGATGTAGCGTTCGAGAAGCAAATGGAGAATCCACAGAATAACTTTCCCAAGGATTATGACCGTCTGAACTTTCAGTGGGTTGGTGTAGTTTCCCGGGCATTTGTCCTCATTTGGATTTGGGTAAGAACAAAGCACTCCTGTTAAAAATGCTAAAATCACAAACACAACCTGGTGAAAGGAAAGCAGCAGGATTAAAATTCAATATTTGGAATTAGGAAGCAATGATCACCATCTCAGCACACTCTCTCACACCCCTGCCTTTCACTATTCTGTTTTTATAAATGAGTTTCAAATCATTTTTATAAACCTTTGTAAGGAAACTGCTGGGGGAATCTGGTGCGTGCTGAAGTTCGAGAAACACTGCTGTTCAGTAATAAATACAGGGTTTTTTACAGAAATGGGGAAAATCCCTTTACATGTTGTGCTAATCTCTTTGTATATATTGTATGAACTTAACAAAAGGCACTGAAGGAGATGGAAGAAACTGGCCCATTTATTAACTCAGGGAGAAGGGCTGAAGTAGAGAAAAGGAAGATTATGATTTGAACTTCATCTACTTTTGTAATGTTTTACTTGTTACGATAAGGAAGTAGGATTCTATAATTTAAAAAACCAAGCCAGGAATGGTGGCTCATGTCTGTAATCCCAGTGACTTGGGAGGCTGAGGTTGGAGGATTGCTTGAGCCCAGGAGTTTTGAGGCTACTGTGAGCTACGATCATGCTCCTGCGCTCCAGCCTGGGCAACAATGCAAGACCCTATCTCTAAAAAATAAAATAAAGAAAAACAACTTAAAAAACTATCATTAGCATCCACTGCCAAGCACCCAATAGCAGGCAATATTAGCACAGAATGAATCTATTAAAAATACATGTGATTAGTCAAGAGTAGTAACATTTGCTATTGTAGCTGGGCCCCTTAAAATTTTAGTACCTCAGCCAGGTATAGAGGCTCACGCTTGTAATCCCAGCACTTTGGGAGGCTCAGGCGGGAGGATTGCTTGAGGTCAGGAGTTGGAGACCAGCCTGAGCAAGATCCTCTCCCTACTAAAAATAGAAAATAAATTAGCTGGGCATGGTGATGCATGCCTGTAGTCACTGCTACTCGGGAGGCTGAGGCAGGAGGATTGTTTGAGCCTAGGAGTTTGAGGTGGTTGTGAACCAGGCTGATGCCAGGGCACTCTAGCCTGGGCGACAGAGCAAGACTCTGTCTCAAAAAGAGAAAAAAAAAAGAAAAAAAATTTAGTGCATTCACATTTTTTTTTTTTTTTTTTTTGAGACAAAGTCTCACTCTCTTGCCCGGGCTAGAGTGTCATGACATCAGCCTTGCTCACAGCAACCTCAAACTCCTGGGCTCAAGCGATCCTCCTGCCTCAGCCTCCCCAGTAGCTGGGGCTACAGGCATGCACCACTATGATCAACTTGCAATTTTTTTTTTTTTTTTTTTTAAGACAGAGTCTCGCTCTGTTGCCTGGGCTAGAGTACAGTGGCATCAGTCTAGCCCACGGCAACCTCAAACTCCTGGGCTCAAGCAATCCTCCTGCTTCAGCCTCCCAAGTAGCTGGGACTACAGGCATGTGCCACCATGCCCAGCTAATTTTTTCTATATATTTTTCGTTGTCCGATTAATTTCTTTCTATTTTTTTTTAGTAGAGATAGAGTCTCACTCTTGCTCAGGCTGGTCTAGAACTCCTGAGCTCAGAATGATCTGCCTGCCTCGGCCTCCCAGAGTGCTAGGATTACAGGGTGAGCCACCGCGCCCAGCCAAGTACACTATTAATGCACTATTTCCAAAGGTGAGGAAATGTTTTTGAAACTATACACTCTTCTCTGTCATAAGGACATGAATCGTGAC
>CAUYSK010102610.1:0-37770 GCA_963575035.1 Avahi laniger
AAGAGAGAGTGGTCAGCAATATTAGGTGTCACAGAGAGGAAAAATAGCCTGAGACTAACAAAGGTTCTGGGGAAATGGAAGAGATGGAATTCAGAGCATAGGTGGAAGAATCCACCTTAGATAGGAAGAGAAATTCCACCCTACTGAAAAACATAAAAAAGAGAAGATGGGCACCAATGTAGGTAGTTGAAGGAGTCTCAACTGATGGTTTCGATTTTGTTCTGTGAAACAGTGAAAGCTGAACAGAGTGAACATAAATGTTAGGATTTATGCTTTGAACAGAGTTAAGAATTTAGGTGGAAAAGAAGTCTGTAAGCCACATGCTCTATTCTTCAATACACAAGGTGGAATCGCTGGGAGGTTGGTGGAAGGTAATCAGTCACAAGCACAATAGGAAATAGAGCCAGACTGCATGAGTTTCAAAGATGTCCACATTTTTACAAAAAGTTGGGGGCACTAACAGTCTGCAAGCGGCAACAAGAAGGAAGGATGGCACTGAAATTACCACCAACCCTGAGTGATTGGTGTTTGAGAAAATAAATAGCTACCATTAGGGATAACTCCAGGGAATTTAGCATCCCCAGGAATGAAGTGGGTTTTAGTTAAGGCAATGAAGAAGAATATTTGGAGAAGATGGAAGGATCTGGCAGGGAGGTCAAATCAGCAGAAAGTATAAAATGTTATGGGGATGGGAGAGTGGAAGAGGACAGACGTGGGAAGAAGAGGATGCTTATAGTTTGAATGCTGCATGCAAAACAGGGAACAGCAAAGAAACAAAAGTAACAGAGTTCCCAAGTTCTAGGGCAAAATTCTAGGTCTATGGTTCCTGCTTCCTCCTGAGGTGATAAATGGAAGTGCACATCCCTGGATTTATTTAACATCTATCACTGTGATGCTTTGGACTAAGTGATAACAAATTCAGTCTGATTCAATGTATATTCACTATATTAGGGACTCACAAACCTTTGTCCTGTACATGATTATGGTGGGGCCCAACCCAACACATTTGGAATAAGAAAAAAATCCCTGAAATATATAGGCTTTATCCCAAAGTTTGCCTTGGATGGGGGCTCTTAGTAATGGCGGTTGCAATATCATTGTTTTAAAAAGAAAAATTATTGCTTTATGATCATACTGAATACTTTTAAAAAGTTTCTGCTCAATTTCCTCTGTGTAAAAGTTTGTCTGGTTTTATCATAATGAAACATTAAAACCCTCAATTCATGTTTTAGAGTCTATATGCCATCAAAATGTGGCAAATATTTACATCATAGAATCACAGAACTTTTAGTTAATGTTTTTTAGAGATGGGATCTCACTCTGTCACCAAAGCTAGAGTACAGTGGCGCTATCATAGTTCACTGCAGCCTCGAACTCCTGGGCTTAAAGGATCCTCCTGCCTCAACCTCCCCAAATAGCTGGGACTACAGGTGCGCCACCATGCCTGGCTAATTTAAAAAAAAATTTTTTTACAGACAAGGTCTCACTATGTTGCCCAGCCTGGCCTCAAACTCCTGGCCTCAAGTGAATATCCCTTGCCTCGGCCTCCCAAGTAGCTGGGATCATAGGAGTGAGATACTGTGCCTAGCAGAATTTTTAATTTAGACTATTTTGGGGCAGAAGCTGCGCTCCTGTAGACTTCAGATCCTCAAAAAGCTATAAAGTTCACTTGGCCGGGCATGGTGGCTCACGCCTGTAATCCTAGCACTCTGGGAGGCCAAGGCAGGTAGATTATTTGAGTTCAGGAGTTCGAGACCAGCCTGAGCAAGAGCGAGATCCCGTCTCTGCTAAAAATAGAAAGAAATTAATCGGACAACTAAAAATATACAGAGAAAATTAGCTGGGCATGGTGGCACATGCCTGTAGTCCCAGCTACTTGGGAGGCTGAGGCAGAAGGATGGCTTGAGCCCAGGAGTTTGAGGTTGCTGTGAGCTAGGCTAACGCCATGGCACTCTAGCCCGGGCAACAGAGCGAGACTCTGTCTCAAAAAAAAAAAAAAAAGGTATAAAATTCACTAGAGGAGATCTGCAAATCCTTATCTATGTCAAGCACTATTTTTAGGCTGAACAAATAATGTCTCAGGACTATGTATTATGAATTTTGAAATATATGTAAATAACCTCATGATTAACTTAAAAAGGATGCTGAAATGGAGTCTTCATATTCAGAAAGTTTGGGAACCCAGTCTTTTGGGTTGTCGTGTTGAACCTACCCGTCGACATACACATTACTTCTACTACAGTCCTGACAGACTGTTATCCAGCTGCAACCATGAGACGAAGTCATTTATTCACATAAATGGCTTGAACATTTTCCGTAACAGTAAGTACACCTCTTTGGGAGGAAACTCACTACATTTTTAGACAGCTCTCATTTTGACAAACATACTTTTCCTCCCTAGAACTATTAACATTTTAGAATTACTCAGAATTAGTTTCATCCACTTTGCTCTTGACAGCCCCTGAAATACCTGAGACAGTTAACGTGTCCTTTCTAAGGCTTTTCTCGCACATTCTGTCCTTCAGTCAGGGGTGCGACACAGTTCCTTGCACCACCACTCTCCTCATGCCCCTTCAGCATGTACCTACCTGTCAATGCCCCTCATAAAACTCTAAACACAGCACAGCACACCGCATTTGATCTGTCCATGGCAAAACACAGAACTATTATATCCCTTGAACTGGACACTATATTTCTATCAGAGTTACCTAAGTCAGGATTTTTAAAGCCTCGCAGTCAGCTAAAAAACTTAGGACTTAAGCCAGCCACGTCTGTCCCATTTTGTTTCAGTTCACATGAGTTTTTTGTAGCCAACTGTCCATTAAATCTCACCTTGCAACACATGGGACCATTATTCTAGTCTGTGAAGGTCTTTCAGAATTTTGATTTTTGCCATTTAACACATTAGCTATTTCTCTCAATTTTATATCATTTGTATATTTGATGAGAGGGTTCATTCAACAGTAGAGCTTAGTCACTGGCACTTAAATGATCTTTTTTTGTTTAAGAAACTAATGATGTTACATTAGGAAGAACATTAATTTTTATAATTAGTATATCATTTACATAATTCAACACATTTTACCTTAATGATTATTCTATCCATACCTTGCAATAGCTCTGATGAAGTCTAGAGACACTGTGCATCTGTATTTTGGTCCATCAAGCTGATCATCATGGCCAACCTGGGTTAACAGCTGAAGGGTCACTAGAGAAGTAATCTAAAAATGAGATAACATTTTTATGAGAAACTATTTTAATGAGATTATGTGATGTCCTTCTTTCTGAAACATTTTATAGTGCCTTTGATAAAGATATATAACTGAATCCACAAAAATATCTACAATATCTGCAATGAATAGACTACTTTGAAATTTATATACACAATTTATATATACACAAATTTGTTCATATGTTTAAAGTCCTTATTTAACAACTAAAACTAGTTGTTAAAGAGTCCTAGTTTAACAACTATTCAAACTAACAATCAGTCCTTAAGGATTCCACTAGAGACAGCTTTGTTCCATTAATGACTCAAGATACATGAATGCTAAACCTTGAAAACTACAAATACAGCACACTCTTTCCCTACAATAAGCATTTTAGGGAGTTTTTATCTAAATGCCTCAGAATATAAAATCTATACTCTCTTAGGAATCAGTCAATTACAATGTGGATTTGGGCCTTTTTTGGAGTGAGTCACTGATTAAATAAAAGATAAAAAAATGAATCCCTTGGACCTGGGCTTGGTCTTGTTTTAAAACTTATCACTGATCAAATGGTAAGGAAAACAACAGAAGGATCAATATTGGCAAAAGCAAAATGTATTTTGATAGGTCAAAGTCAAAATACAAAATAACTTCAAAGTACATTCATAAAGCCACAGTATTAAGTGCTCTGAAATCTAAGAAAGCAAGCTGATCTAAGAGCTGAAATTCTTTGAGCAGCTCGTTATATTCTTCCAATTTTTTATTTGTATCTCCTGTAGGCCAGTAGGAAAAGAGCCAGCAACAGCAAGAAGAAAGGATCTGGAAACTTGGTAACCTGCAACTACTCTATGGCAATATAAAGGATGAGTTTTCAGTTATAATATTTGTAATACCTAATCATGTACCTTAGAAATTAAAATGCTCACTTAATTTGGGACTAATATATTACAGATGCTAAGTAAACATTCTATGAATAAAAATAATATTAGTAGTGATTTGCTTGGTCCTAAGTACTCTTTACATGTTACCTCATTTATTCCTCATGATCCTATAAGGTGGACGTTATGATGCTCATTTTATAGATGAGTCTTAGAAATTGTAAGTAACTTTACCCAGATCACAGAGTTAGTGGCTTAGCAAGAATTCAAAACAGAAATCCATGCTCACCTTACTACGCTTACATGTATTCCACTGGATTTATCATTATAATTTTAAAGGGAAAACTGTCATGTGGTATATACAGTCAGCTGTCATTACATTATTAACAAATTAAAGAGTGAACAGATGATACGTACTACAGTATTTTATACAGTGAAAATACTATGTTTAGTCAGTTATTCAATTTATTTCAATTAGAAAACAATTTGTATTAATACATGAAAATATGAAGCTCTGCATTCAAAAGGCTTTAATTTCTAATTCATTATCACTAACTAGGTTACTCCTTGAAACATTCTTTATAAATGGTCTGTGTGTTTTAGAGAGAGTATGTAATCTGCAGCCGTTATGTGCTCTGTTATGTATATGTTTTATTAGATAAAGTTTGTTATTTGTATTTTCACATCTTACAGATTCCATTTTTTAAATGACACTGAGAGTGGTCCTATGGAAAACAACATGGAGGTTTCTCGAAGAACTAAAAATTGATCTATCGTTTTATCCAGCAATCCACTACTGGGTATCTACCCAAAGGAAAAGAAATCATTATATCAAAATGATACCTTCACTTGTATGTTTATTGCAGCACTATTCACAATAGCAAAGATATGGAACCAACCTAAGTATCCATCAACCAATGATTGGGCAAAGAAAATGTGGTGTACATAAAGCATGGAATACTATACAGCCATAAAAAGAATGAAGTAATGTCCTTAGCAGCAACTTGGATGGAACTGGAGGCCATTATTTTAAGTGAAGTGACTTGGGAATGGAAAATCATATACCACATGTTCTCACTTACAAGTGGGAACTAAATAATGGGTATACATGGCCATACAGAGTGGAAAATAGACACTGGCAACTCCTAAAGGTGGGAAAGTATGTAAGAGGAGATGACCTCAGCCTAATCTTTTCTGCCAAAGGAATATTCTGTCTGATATTCAGCTCTACATAATTATTAGCACACAGCACAAACTGTACAACAATAACAACCTTGGTCTAATCTCCTTTATTGTAATAACAAAAATTAAAAATATAAAAACATTTGCTAACTTTAACTTCCTTATTCTCTCTTTTACCCCAACAACATGTCTTAGCTAATCGGGTAAGGGCAAAATCCCTACCAATGGGATGAGACACAGCCCTAGGTCTGCATTAGGGATAAAAAGATGAAAAACTTAACTGTAACGCACTGCTGGCTGGGTACCTTTGCTGTCACCATGCACCCTTCTGATCAGAAGTAAAGATTTTGCCTTGCAGAGACAATGTGCAGTGTCTGTTTTCTTAACTACACCCTAGCTACTTTCAACAAGTGGGAGGGGGATGAGGGATGAAAAATTACCTGTTGGGTACAGTGTACACTATTCAGGTGAAAGGCACACTAAAAGCCCAGATTTCATCACTACACTATATATCCATGTAACAAAACTGTATGCATACCACCTAAATCTATTTTAAAAGTAAAAAAACAAAAATACCTGAAATAAGTATTAAAATTATTTCATTGGCCAGGCATGGTGGCTCACGCCTATAATCCTAGCACTCTGGGAGGCCGAGGCGGGAGGATCGTTTGAGCTCAGGAGTTCAAGACCAGCCTGAGCAAGAGCGAGACCCTGTCTCTACTAAAAAATAGAAAGAAATTACTTGGACAGCTAAAAATATATAGAAAAAATTAGCTGGGCATGGTGGCATATGCCTGTAGTCCCAGCTACTGGGGTGGCTGAGGCAGAAGGATGGCTTAAGCCCAGGAGTTTAGGGTTGCTGTGAGCTAGGATGACGCCACGGCACTCACTCTAGCCCGGGCAACAGAGTGAGGCTCTGTCTCAAAAAAAATAAATAAATAAATAAGAGAAGGCAGAGACACTGGAAGCTCATGTGCGTGGGGAAAGACCACACAAAGACACAGAGAAAGGTGGCCGTCTAGAAGCCCAGGACAGAGGCCTAGGAAGGAACAAAACCTGCCGACACCTTGATCTTGGACTTCCAGCCTCCAGAACTGTGAGAACATAAATCTCTGTTGTGTAAGCCACCCAGTCTGTGGCGTTTTGTTACAGCAGCCCTAGCAAACTAATACATTGGGTAAGCAAGGAAGAGGGTCCCACAGGCCAGGTCCTGGCCAAGATCATTGCAGACATTCTGTTTTCACTGCACCCACACTGACCTCCCACCTGGGGCTCTCCCACTCCGAGGAGTCATGCCACCTTCTGACGGCGAGACTATGCCTTGTCTCTTAGACTCCCACTAGGCAGGAACTGTGATATTTCACTCACATCACCCAGAGACTGGTGCTACGTGTGACAGAGAGGCTCACGACATGCTTGCGGAGTGATGAATGTGTTCTCTGGACCTTCTCCTGAATCAGGGGGTCTTGACATTGTAGAACCGCTGAGCGGGTGGGAGGAGGGGGTTCACAGATGGGTTGTAGGAGCTTGCCCACAGCTTTCGCTACATTCTCAAATGGAATCCTCACACTGAAAGGTTAAAAAAAAAATTACTCCAACTTAGATGGTGGCATTCGTCAGATCCTCTGACCAACGCTGATGTTACGTGGGTTAGCGCGTGGACGGTCACATGATAAGCTCTTTGTCAAAGTTCTCCCATTGCTTTTGGACGTTGCATAAGTTTTCTAAATCTGATCTATAGCTCCATCTGTTAGGTGGGTATTGTTGTAGGTTTAACATCTTCAGCTTTCTGAGCTGTAAACTATTTTAGAAACGACAGCTTTGGAAACAATAAGAGTTTGGATATCTGCCAATGAACATTCCAAAATAGAGCCATACTCAAAAGACACTGTGACTTCAAGGGTCTTTTCTTTCTTTTTTAATTTCTTTTTCCATCTTGTTATAAGAAATACAGTGGGCCCTTTAAATCACGTTAAAATTAATCAGACATCCTATAAAACTGAGAGTCAAAATTCTCAAGCTTTACCGCCTACAAACGAACTCTGTAGGTATACATTTACATTGAAGAGATGAATCCAGTTTGCTTTAACCAAATTATCTTTTATGTTAACACAGATTCCTATAAGAAATTTTATTTTTATCATTTAATAGAAACACAGAATATCAATTTCAATATGAGGAAAAAAATTTTTAGCCGGTCAAATCTTTTTTCCAGAACCCTGTAGCTAAAACTTTCGCTATGTTCTCCTTGAATTACTCCAATTACCTGAAATCAATCTTATAAAGCCATCTCAAATCAATGGAGAATGCAAGTTTGAATAAGAAGCCAATATTTTGGGTCCCCTAGAAAATTTCCTTTAGCCAATCAGAGCCAAATGTTCAGAAATACGTTTCCTACACACCCTGCAAGAATCCCACGCTCCATGCCCCTAAGGAGACTTAGAGAGACGGTGGCTTCCGCACTCCTAAGACCAGCTGTGCACAGAGGTGGGGGAAGCACAGTCGGACACAGCCCACCCCTCCGGCCTTCCTCTGAGGAGCCCACTCACATCCTAGACCTTGGCTAAGAAGAAAACATCCCATTGTCTGAGGCGAAACGACCTCACATCCTTCCAGCCTGTCCCTGGAAAGGCAATTTGGAGCAAGTAATCCCGATTACGGAGACGTGAGTTGGTCCCAGCTGCACCCTGACTTGTTTTCGGTTCTAGGCAAATCGCCCAGTTTCCTCCGCTCCCAAATTTCCCAACTGCAAAATAGAGATAATTCTTGTTACCTTTCTCTTGCAGCGTTCTGAAAATAAAATAAATAGGGCAAATGTTTCTTTGAGAGATCTGGCGGAGGGCATATTTGCCTTGAACCCTGTGGGGGTTTTGTTTATTTTTGTCGTGTTGTGTTTTTATGGGTGTGTTTTGCTTTTGGCCAGAATGGCATACGTTTAGAAAATCGAAATTAAATTCAATGACAACCACTCATCTGATGTTAATGGAGCACTTACAACATGCTTGGTGTCTGGAGAACACAGAGGGGCACATCCCTGCCTCCAAGGAGCTTACAACTTGCTCAGAAACAGGTATTATACTTATCGTATATATATATTATGTGCGCACACAAACATTTATAGATAATAGAGGTGTTATAGCTCACAAAGAGGTATCATAGCGAGTAACCCAAGTGTGGCAAGGTAGCTGCTTTAAAACCCACTCTACAAGTTCCAGTTGGAGACCCTAGAAAAACCACTCGGCTTGCCTAAGCCTTGGTTTTCCTCTTGCACAAACCCGGACTGAGAGCCTGCTAGGTAGCAGGGGGCATTCCGTGCAGTTTACTTCTAGTCACTTACTTAAAACTCAGAACAACCACCTGCGATAGATACTGTATCGTTTCCATATTCGTATCCCCGCCTTACAGGTAAGGACACTGAAGCTTAGAGAGATTATGTGACGTGTCCCAGGTCACCCAGTTAGGAAACAGTGAAGCCAGGATGCAAACCCAAGCTGCTTGGCCTCAGGTTCTGCAGACTTAACCATGATACGCCATTGCCCTTATAGACTTGTGAGGATCAAGTGATATAACACGTACAAAGCTGTTAGCACGGCGTCTGGCACATAATAAATGTGGAAGTAGCGGCAAAAGAGATTAGGCACATGTAAAAATAACCAGAACACCAAGGCAAAAATAAGTGCACTCCTCTAAGTCTATTTTGCAGGAAAATTCCTTCTTATAGATCCGTCATTATAACCATGGGGCTACAGTGGGGAGCTGTGTTTTGGAGAGAACACTCCCTAAAGGGCAGCATTTCTGAATGGGCATCCAGCATGATCTATAATATAAGGAGTGATGGTTCATACATATGTAAATTTCTGAACTCATTCAAAGAAAGTTAAAGTATCCGAAGTACCCTGTTGTTAAAATTCAGACTGTCTCTGTGAGAACGATCTCCAATCGCGCAACGTAAAAACGCATCGGCTGCAGTTACTCCTCTTCCCTTCCTCAATCCCTGCTCCCCTATGCGCTGTATTTAGGAAGAAACAACAGCATGCAGTTTCTTTCCAAAGTCTTAAAATAAAAATCCCTAAAAAAAGGGGACGCTGCTTATAAAATCTTTCAGAGTTGTTTGAAAAAGAAAAAAAAAAAAGATGCACACAGAGCCAAGTGCTCATGTTCTGGCCAAGTTATGAGCCGCTGAGAACAAGAGCTGGAGGGAAGGACTTTAACCCCATCCACACCAACGGCATTAGCTCTTTCCCTGTTGCTCGTGCCCTCAGAGAGAGGCCGGCCTGCTCGGGAAATCCAGGAATCTGCAACGAAAACGATGACAGTCTGAAATGCTCCCCGATGCCAACCTCCACATTCTCATCTGTCACTTCAGACCCCAACTAGGAGACAGCAGCAGAATTTCAACTCCAATAGATCTGAATGTGCTTCTGGGCAAAGGAGCAGAGCTAACCAGGAAAGGGATTTAGAGAGTTTCTCTTGGGTATTTGTCAAACTTTTATCTCCTGGCTGTGTGCAAAGAGGGGATTCAACTTCAATTTTCTACCGAGGCTCTGGATCCAGCCGCTTCCCTGAAGGTAAAATAAATTTTAATAACTTCACCGTATTGTCTAATTGGCATTTGTTAAACTGATTTGCATGAGCTGATAAAGCTGTATGATATTTTTGCCTAAATAATACAAATAATACAGAATAATCAAGTTTTTGTGTTGATTTGCAGAAAAGCCACTTCGTAGGGAATTTTACCGTTTGTACTCGTGTTTCCTTTTTTCCTCCAACATTAAATAGCAAATACTAATAAATAATGATGCTTTTAGTGAAGACCCAGGACAGAAATGCAGAGCTCTTGTTAGCCCGAGTAGCACTCAGATCTTGGTGAAGCCTAAATCCTGAAACGTGTTTTGTAGAAATACTTTACTGAAGAATGAAATAAACCATAAAGAAAGTAGTTTTTTTAAAAAAAAAACTTTCAAATAAAATAATCTGTATATTTTCCATGTTTATATTATCTGAAGTTCTTTAATTACTTCTATAGTCCCAGTCTGTACCTAGCAGTAATGTAGAAATGGAATATTTAGCTTTTCCAAAAGACAGGAAAATCTTTCTAATAGCATGTTCTTGTTTGATTATTTCTGAGTTAGTGTGATTGTTTGTTATCCCCTTCCTGACTCCCTTTTATAGCTTTATAACTAATTGCGTCTTGCCTCCTACTAGCATCATTAAGATGCACACACATAGACGTAAAATTTCTCTAATTCTTGATGATGCTCTACTTGGGAACTCATATTATAAGGTACTATCCTTTCTGACTCTCTTTTCTAAAATAAAACAATAATGCAAGCCGTGCTTATTCATTCCTCCCAGGTATTAAAAGGTTACCCTGAAGGAGAAAACCACACTTTCAACTGCAGATCAATATCGGTGAAACTGTACACCAGGGGGTACTGCAGAAAGAGTATCTCTTTTGCACTGCCTTTCATCTGCAGAGGTTAAATATGTCACCTTGGCATTGTATCTGAGCTCTCCTCTGGCCCAGCGCCTAAGCACACTGAATAGAAATGTTCACTCAGTCCAACTCAGCAGAAATCTTTTTTTTTTTTGATTCTCCCTTTTCTCATGGATACCGGTTGTTTTCAGTTCACAATTTACTTAGTTAAACCTTGGTGGTTATGACTATTGTTAACTATGATTAAAAAAAAAAAAAAGACAGCTCTCTTTGGAAAGATTTAGGTTTATATTTCTGTGCATTCAACAAGATCTAGCAAAGCACAGCAGTCTGTTTCATTCACTTATCATCCAATCAACTAATGCTGCTTTCCACGTTCTGGAAAAGAATATGTACATGTTATTCAGGAATCTTGCCTTTCTCTTCCAGAGAATTTTTGTACAGCCATTGAACAGTTAGTGTATTGGGGTTTCTTTTCCAAGTCCTGTGGGATTTAATTCCCAGTAGCCTCTCATGGTACAGTTTCACTTAACAACTAAGTAAAAATAATAAATAGTGATGATAGAAATGAAATGAATAGTGATATGTTCTGGACAACTCCAAAACATTATTCATTTCATTTCCTCTTGACTGGTATTTTTACTCAGTTGATTTGAACATTGCTATTTTAGTTAAGTTTATTCCAATGTTCAGAACACGTTAAGAACATTTTTCCACCAAGTAGAACATAAACAACTTGCTAAAAGATTTGAGGTGTGCTTTGCCTTCCCATATCACTCTGGAAGGATGGAGACCCCCATAAATCCAGGAGAATTTCTCTGGAAGGCCTGGCTGCCCAAGACATGCCCAACCGGACCAGGGTCTGGTTCTTACAGGGTTCACAGAGCATCTTCTGAGCTTGCGATGGTAGCACCACCTGGGGCTAGCCTGGCTTTTGTCTTAGACATCAAAAAATGGACAGAACTCTGGAAAACAGAGTGTGTGGTCTTGACTAATTACTCCAAAGGTAGAGAGACAGTCTAATAAAGTGAAAAAAGCCATGGGCTCTGGTTTATATCTGACCATATAGAAGTGGTTCATATACGACAATATAGACCTGGTTTATATCCAAGCTTTACCGCTAAATAGCTCTGTGACTTTGGACAAACAACTTAACCTCTTTGGGACTGAGTCTTTTCATTTGTGGAAATGGGATCATAAAATTAGTAGCTACCTTTAAGATTTGTTATAAGAGTTAAGGGAAGAAAACTGTTATGCTTGGTACATTAAAGCAATCAATTAATCATGGCTAATATCAAAATACTGGTCTACCTATATGTCCCTATTGAAACTCTGTAGAAAGGGAATTGACAATAGATTTTCCCTCGTGGCTTCTTCCTTGTACTTATACATTTAGCTGTAAAATAAAATGTGAATGCCAGGTCTGTGCGTCAAAGTCAGCACAGCAGAGTGGACACAACTTGGGTTCAGAGTTTAACGCACCTGGGCTGGAATCCGACTCTGCCTCCTACAAGCTGCGTGAGCCTGGGCAGCCACTTCATACTTCCAGGACTCAGTTTACCCGTCTGGGAAGCAAAATGGCGATCATAAAACCTACAAATGGGGTTGCTGTAGAAATCAAATGTGATGTTTATTAAATGCCAAGTATAGTACCTGGCAGAGTGCTAGACACACAGGAAATTTTACTCATTGCTTCGAAGAAATCTCGTGTATCAGTGAGGCATCTGTTAACGTACATTACGTGATTTTTCTGGTAGTAGCATTGGGGATCAAGAAGGAAATATTCTTCGAATTGTCTTGTTGGAAATCCAAAGAAATGTCAAAGTATATCTGACACTACTGTTTCCTTCTGGGGGCAGAGAAGGCTCACCATGAGTTATTTATTACTGTGAGTCTTTACTGCCTCATCAGTTAGGATCTTCTCAATGGCCAAGTCAAATGGAACCCAAGAGAGCGTTCTGTTTCAGCTTGCCATTACACAGAGGGAGAAGAAGGGCTGCTTTGCAGTCGACTCTGTTTTATTGACCCACTTGGACAGGGAAGGAGGCCCCCCAACATTTTGTCTTTCTTGTACTTTCTAAAGGCAAGAATAGGGCTTTTGACTTGCTCTAGGGGGTATTTTTTCTCCTCTAACTGAAATCCAAACGAAAGGGGTTTTTTGTTGTTGTCTTTTGTCTTTGTTTTTTGTTTTTGTAAATCTCTCCCCATGTTCCTCGCATTGAAATGTCAGCTGCTTTTTCTGGCTGGGGGTAGCAGCAGCCTGTCGTCATAGCAATGAAAGGGTCCGGAGAAACTTCTGCTTCGTGGCCTGCTCTGGGAAATAACTCTTAGTCTGCTTAAAAAAATCCTTCTTTAGAAATGAAGTCTCCAGTCCTGGCTTGTTTCCTTCCTATTATGCAACCGATTTAGGTACATCAATTGCAGGAGCTAAATGTTTCCTTTAAAGATTGAGTGAATAGGTATTTTTGAAAAATGAAAAAGAGCTCTAAAACAGTGGCCGCTTTACTGTGGAGCACAGCAGGGAAAACTGGGAAAGCAAAGGAGGAGAAATAGAGATGGCCTCACTCGGTAGCCCATGCCGCACACCCCGCCATAAACCCGCCTTCCGAGTCCCCACCGCCTCCCCCAGCCTCACCGTGTGCTCCAGTGCGGCGGTGATCTGGGAACAGTCCGGGGCGGGCTGCCTGGACTCGAATCCTGGGACTCATACTCTCTGGTTTCTTAAATCTTATCCACTCTGTGCCTCTGTCTTCTCATCTGTGACAGCCACAACATTGTCACGGGCATTGAAGGAGGCATTTATTACAGTGTCTCATAAACAACCCGTGGTAAAAGTTGGTTGCTGAACTTGAGGGCCTCAGTTTCCCCCACTTGGGACATGGGGATTCACAGCTAATTCATAAGATCGCTGTTTGATTAGCTAAGACGATGAATGTAAATGCTCCGTAAGTAGCAGCTATTATTATAACTCTTTTCACGGTTAGACATAAAACTGATAGGAATGGGCTTTTTGAACTTGGAATTTCCCCGTGAGTAAATTACAACAAATAGAGACTTCGGAAATATCATTGCATAAATGTGAACCACTGAATGTCTAAAGAGACAAAAAGAAATAATTATGATTTTTGCATGTATAAAGAGTAAAGAAGACTCTTCTCATCTTAATTAACACTAGGGCAAAAGTGTTAAACTTTCATCGTTTCTTTCATTAAAATACTTTTTTTTTGAGACAGAGTCTCACTGTGTTGCCCGGGCTAGCGTGAGTGCCGTGGCATCAACCTAGCTCACAGCAACCTTCAACTCCTGGGCTCAAGCAATCCTCCTGCCTCAGCCTCCCAAGTAGTTGGGACTACAGGCATGCGCCACCACGCCCGGCTAATTTTTTGTATATATTTTTAGTTGTCCAATTAATTTCTATTTTTTAGTAGAGACGGGCTCTCACTCTTGCTCAGGCTGGTCTCGAACTCCTGAGCTCAAACAATCCTCCCGCCTCGGCCTCCCAGAGAGCTAGGATTACAGGCGTGAGCCACCGCGCCCAGCCTAAAATACTTTTTATTAAAGTTTCTGTTTCAGTTTCTCCAACGTTTTTCAGGTCATGCAATTATATAAATAAGCAATATTTTTCTCTTTCATTTCAAGCAACTAATGTGTTCGGTCTATGCCATGCAAAATGCCAGAGATCCGGCAGGAAGCAAAACTATAGAGGGCCTGTGTTCTCGCGGAGCTTACCATGTAGTTAGGGAGATGGTCATTAATCAAATCATCGCATTAACGAAAACTGCATACACCCAACATAAGAGGGCCTAGAATACAAAGCAATCTTTATTTTTCTAATGAAAAGGTCCTCAACCAAAGATTTTGGCCAACCTAAATGTACAAATGGATAATGTAACGTCATGTACACTCAGGATATTTAATCTACGGTTATACGTACACAATTCAAATGTCATTTTACTTTGAATGTTTTAAACTTGTGAAACTGACTTTTTTCTTTTTCAAATTTCACGAAACAGTTTTGTTAAAACTCTTCACATGCATCTTTAACATCACGTATGTGCTCACTTGGATCTAGTCTGTAATTATCTAATACTAAACACATCATCAATCCTTATGCGAGTTGTTTATAACACACTTTTTAAAAATTTGCTGATGCGGCAGATTTAATCCCCAGCATAAGCCCTCATCCTGTGCTGACGCTCTCCATGTATTAATTACTTACCATATTGCTTTTGCCACTGCTATTTAAAGGGCTTATTTAAAACCACCTGAATCTTTAAGTGTGGTTTTCTAAACCTGTATAATTGCAACACTTAGGATAATGAAGTCATACCTCAAGAATAATGACTAAGTCTGTTTTAAATATCTTTATCTCCTTTTTCATCTATTCTGTCAAGGAGACCTTCCTAAGAGCAAAAATAAGCATTGCTTGGGATCGTTTCTGGTTGTCTTCTCGAATGGTACTTCCTTACACAAAATGAAGAAACTGAGACAGTGATCTTTAATATAAGAGATTTGAGAAGAGCTAGAAGATAAGGCAAATCCCTCTGTTTCATAGCATGATTTTTAGAGGGTGACAAAATTCACATTATATTTGAACACACATTGTATATAATTATATACTGAAATAAGTGCTCCCAGGGCAAAGCCCCTTTGCCCCTTTGTTCTGAGACTATGCGAGGAGACTGACCCCCGCTCGAGGTCAGTGACAGCTTCCCCTGAACTGAAGGCTGACTAGAGCTTAACTCTGGGGCGAGGGGTGCGTGTTTTGGGGGGCAGTGGTTGGGAGGAGAGGGTGCTGGAGAGAGAACTCCGAGAGTGTGAACATCTTGCACAAAGACCCTGTGGAAAGAGGGATTGTGGCCCTATTTGAAGACCAGCCGGCTCCCCTGAGATCAAGGGCAGGGCCATGGGAGATAGAAATCCTAAGAAACTTCCCTGAGCACTAACCGGATGTGTCTTCTGCTCGATTCAAGTTCAGTGTACATCTTTAATGTCTCTGTGGAATTCCGGTTAGTCTCAAAGCCCCCACAGACATGAACTGTGTCTATCCCCAGCTCCGACTCACATGGCGGTGGGCCCATTAGGAAGGATGTCTGGCAGCTGAAGGTCAGAGACTGAGAGAAGTCTGCATCACTGAGTCTGAGAATATCATACACACTCACGGGGCTAGGACATCTTGATGTCAGACGGTGACTCAGCAGAGAACTCGAAATAGAAGAGCATCTTTTTCATCCTTCAGATGACTTTAACGCCAAGCCAGAGAGCTCTCCCCAGAGACTCATTAATACTTTAAAATCCCTAAAGCATCCGTGTTGACTCTGAATCAGGTAATAGCACGTATACGTTGGCCAAAACATGACTAAGAGATTTGCCCTCTCAAAGCAAAGCCTTTGACTATCACGTAAAGACAAGGTCAAGGAGAAGGTTCCGTTTGAATCTGATTATGAAATACCTAGAATAATCACTTTGTTTACTACATTTCCCAGAAAGGGAATTTTTTCATAGTTATTATAATCGCTAAAAATAGCAGCTGACAGGCTTCCTCTGATATAAGCGAATTCAACAGAAGATACCTGGCCTTATTTGGAAGCAGGGATGTACGGACTCCAGGAAACGATATGCCAACAGTAATAAGAAAGTAACAGGGAAAACAGTCGACACAAACCCCTCATTTTTTTAGGGTATGTGGTATGTCTTTCTCAGTTCATTTAACTTTAGATAAATGAGTCAAGTGGTCACCATCAGCCTTGAAACCCAGAAACACTAAGATGAGTTTCCTTGGTCTAAAAGGGAAGAAGGAAGGTTTGCAAGTTTTGTAGAGGCTGTCATGGAAGGAGCCAACAATTGGAGGGAGGGCTCAGCTACCTGAGGAGGTCAAGGCCGTAGGAGGAACATTTAATCAGAAAGACTTGAACCGTTAGCTACCAACACTAAAATTTCCAAGGAGTCATCCCCATGGCCAACATAAAAGAGGAATTCAATTCCTCCTTTTGGGGCTATGGATGACTGTGTTCGTACAGTTCAGTGTTTAGGCAGCTTGCTAGGGCTTAAGAAGAAAGGCAAGTGAAGAGAGATAAAGAGAGAGAAGAGATACAAAAATGTAAAAGCGCCCAGTGGAGACAGATGGTTATGCTAACTAGATTCAAGTGGCAAGACAACAGGCAGAACTTCAAAATTAAAATTTACCATTTTGAATTTAATGTTCTAAAAAGCTATAGAAACTGAAAAGAAATAAATACATATATCTACTTTGATCCAACCTTACTCTAATCTGAATTTCTAGAAAATACTATAGAAACTGAAATGGAACCCATTACAAAAAAAAAGAACACAAAATGAACCACAGTACCCAAAATACATTCTGGTTGTTTGCGTGGTAAGTTCACTACTAAATCTAGACGGAGAATGAAGTTTCTGGGTGTGCCAAATTGTAGATACCCTCCCCTTCTCTAGGAGATACAAAATTCAGGATGAAGAGACAGAGATGAGTCAGCGGGTTTCATTCAGAGGAATGTTCTATGTTCCCTACCAAATGCAATACCCACGCCATAGCAAGCTATGACATGCCCAGCGTTCACCCTCGATCTGAGGGACCACGCACTGGTCTTGGAGGTCCGAACCGGCCTCGCTGCATCAGAGCTTGGGGGCAGCTGACACATGAATGGCCCATTTCGTCCGAGCCTTCCTGCCCAATCTCTGCATGCTTGGCCGGGCTACGTTTCCAGCTAGAGGAAAGGGTATTCAAGCCCCTTGCTTGCCTCTCCAGGGACAGAGCTTGTGGAACTGTGGAGAAATCTAATTACAACTTCCTTTCATGGTGAAATCTAATTACACCCTCTCCCATGGTGAAAACCAATCCTTTTAATACAGGAGGGGGAAAAAAAAAGCTAAACAAAGGGCTTCAAGCACGGGATATGCCTGTGTTCTGTCTTCTGTCTTAGGCAACTGTGCAGAAAGGTCGCAGTGACCTTGGCTTGCCTTGCTTAAGAACACAGGTCATAATCTATTACTCCTCCCCATTCGACGAAAAGGAAAAAATATTTTCATATCCGATGTCAAGAGTTTTAGCGATTTTCTCTAAGATCCCTTAGTTAGCCAAAGCAAATTTTGAGCCAACACCTGCTCCCTCCACACACACTTGTTTTTTTCCAGCAAGACGACTTTGCATATCGCACTTGGAATGCCATGTTAAACAAGTAAAGAGGTAGTGAGTTATTTAGGCCAATATCCTCCTGTCATCTGTTCCTGACATCTTTAATGCTATGTGTCACCCTTTCAGCCAACCTGTAGACACTGACCTGCAGTTTGGAGAAGGGTCCCCCTGAATTCCTAAAACCGAACGGAGATAAATAGAGACAGTTCTCAAAATAGTAATTTATGGAAATATGTATTTTATAAGTACCTGGCACAAGTCTATAACTGCTGAAATAATAAAATTACTAAGGACATTCTGTTCAAATTTCTGTCACTGCTGCATAATCACTGTACTCCATTGAATGTATGTAAAATACAGACTTGCAGTTTATAAAGAAAACATGAGCAAACAGCCCTGAAAGCAAAGCATTTTTAGATTCAACCTGAGTTACCTACTCACCTATATGATAGGGACCCAGTGGGAAGGTATCCTGAGATTACGAAAATCAGAAAAATTCACCTTAATTGTAAGTCAATAGAAACCTATAACTTGTTTCAATATGCCATGTTCGGTTGAATGTTCTTACTCTCTTAACTCATTGGAATCATTTTCAGCTGTCAAGCCATTAATTCAATGGATTCTCCCAACCTGTTATTGGGCTCAACTCTGAGCTAACTCTCCCTAAATCAATGCAATAATCTGTTGGAATTCACAAGAAACAAAACACCAATGCTCAACCCAAATGTCTTCTATTCCTTTTTCCTCCCTGATCCCCAACTCCAACTAACAGTAGGTTTTAAGGACTTTAAAGTAGGGTACAAGTTAATCTCTTTCTAGAAAAACTTTTCAATTATTTCCTAAAATACGGAGAGAGGAAAATACTAGAAGCTTTTGTTTTAAACTAGGATGACGTTTCGTTTAAATCTTGTACTCGCAGTGATTTTGTATTCGGTAGCTTTTAGATAGGCATAGAAGTAGGGGAAGACAAGTACCAGCATCAATTCACGGATGATGTTAGGGTTAGGGTTAGGGTCAGGGTTAGGGTTAGGGTTAGCATCAACTCACGTATAAAAACAGCCGATTGATGTCTTCTTGTGATCCGAAAATGATTTAAAGTCATTAATTTCAAAAGCAAATGTTTTCTTATGATTTGAAAAATATTCTGGCTTGGAGTGCATAAGGCTGCGGTCTCCAACCACGGTACCGGTCCGTGGTCTATTAGAAACCAGACCGCACAGCAGCAGGTGAGCAAGCGAAGCTTCATCTGTATTTACAGCTGCTCCCCATCACTCGCATCACCGCATAAGCTCCGCCTCCTGTCAGATCAGCAGCTGCATTAGATTCTCATAGGAGCACGAACCCTACGGTAAACCGCACCTGCAGGGGATCTAGTTTGGCTCCTTAGAAGAATTTAATGCAGCTGCTGATCTGAGGTGCAGCTGAGGTGGTGATGCTAGCGCTGGGGAGCAGCTGCAAATACAGATTATCATTAGCAGAGAGGTTTGATTGCATAATAAATGTAATGCACTTAAATCATCCCAAAACCATCCCTCCCCACCCCTCGTCTGTCCGTGGAAAAATTGTCTTCCATGAAACTGGTCCCTGGTGCCAAAAAAGTTGGGGACTGCTATTGTAAGGTTACAATAGCCTGAGATCTGGATGTTATTAACTTCTTTTCTTTCCCACACACAAAATTCCAGCTCATGCTTACTCTGTTTGCTTCTCTGTTGTTTTACTTTTCTCCAGTCCTGTGTGTTTGGATGGGGGCCACAGCAAGGTGTGAGGTGTGATCCTACGTGCTGGTGGCTGACTTGCTTGACTGCTTCCTGGCATCTTGATAACAGAGCTAACAGCTCCAGGGACCTATAGCCTAGTTCTCAAATGTGGGGTATACATTTTAGTGTTGTGCAGCCAGAAATAGTCATTGTCCAAAAAAATTAACAACGGATTTCCCTGTATAGTATTATTCATCCAAAGTACAGCTTTGTTTCAATTTAGCTAATTAGACTACTCTTGATTAAGTAAATTTCTATGTGTTCTGATACTAACCATCCAAAAACAGTGTTTTTAAAATGTTCAGTCAGACGGAGCTGGCGAGCTGAGCTTCCTTTGATGTGGAAAGGACTGGAACAGAAGGGAAAAACAGAAGGACTAATTACTTCCCAAGGCCCCAGATTAGTCCTGGTGCCATAGCTCTCTAGAGACTGTATAGAAAGAGAAAAGGAAGAGCACTGTGTAGTGGAAAATGCCGTTTTCCAACACCAAATGCTTCCCACGTTAGTTGCCCATATTTCCTTAGTGTCTTCAAATCTTGTCATTCTATCAACAAAATCGTCTTTGTTGGGTACTGATGACATTTAAATATTTTGTAGCTTCTGACTTCTCCAAAAATGAGGACTGCTGAGCTCTGTTAAAAAAAAGAAGAAGAAGAAGAAGAAGAAGAAGAAGAAGAAGAAGAAGAAGAAGAGGAAGAAGACAAAATGTACCCGAGCTAAGGCGACTCTAGAAAAGTTTAACTCAGGGCAGTTCTGGGAGTAGGAGGCAGCTTCGTTACCAGGGGATCTGAAAATATTAAAACTCATGAATTCTCAATCTTGACTCAAGGGTTGTGTTGGTCAAGGACTGGGCAAAGAAACGACGGCTCCAGGCACGAAACTCAAATTCGGGAATTTGAGGAGAGTGTAATTAAAGAGTTATTTACCAAGGTGTGGGCAGGGGATAGAGGAGCCACAGAGGTTGTGGGAACAGACTAGTAAGAGCTGAGCTTGTACTTGTGAGGGGAGGGAATATTTTCTGAACCCAGACAGGAAATGCTGAGTGAGAGGGTCACCAAGAGGTGCTATGACCTTCAGGAAAGGGACACAGACACCTGCAGGGAGCTGAGAAATATATTCCCCAGCCCTACTCTCCTCCTTCCCTTAAATTCCTCCTCGTGGTGCTCCCCACTGGCTGAACCCAGCAGAAACCACTGGGCTGGAGAACCTGTCGATACCCCAGAGAGGCCCGGGGTGGCGCAGGGTGGAGAAGGGGGGTGTGGATGAGGAGGGCATGAGAAAAAGCAAAGGGAAGGTGTCTAGACAGCCGGGGGGGAAGGTCTCTTCCCTGGGTAGGAGAGGAAGAATTTATAGCTGTGGATCAGCTATGGATAAGTTGTGTCTTTTCCTTACTTCAGGGAATCTTTCTAGACCTTTCCCTCTGAAGGCATAAATAAGCTTTGAGTTTTCACCCTATTTTCAAAAAACTCCTCAAACTCCAGCCATAAAATCCATCAGGGTTTATCGTACCTGCTTCTTTCAGAGAAGGCAGGTAATGAGTAAGCTTGCACCACGGGGGCAAGCAACTGTTTCCCCTATTAAATATCTTGACCCTCACCAAGGTACATGAGAAGCTTGGGCCATATGCTCAACCCTGAAGGGACCTCTGCTTGGACAGAGTGCTTTCATTAGTGGGAAACAAGAGCTAAATACTCATCAAAGCACACCATTATTCCTAGAGGTTCCCAACACCATGAGAATGAGGCTACTTGGAACTGCTCTTAGGCATTCTTTGCTGTTTTTCTTATTCCTGGAAGAGAACTACCCACAATGAATAATTCTTGGTCCATTTACAGAGCTGAAAGCACTTGCAGTTCCTCTCCCAACTAGCAGAATTTAACAACTGACTTAAACTATTAACAAAAGAGAGACAATGTCCACTGCGTCCAAAGAGGTTTCATACTATACTGGTAGAGCTGAACTAATAAGGGAAATTCAAATAAGAGCAGTCAAAAGAGAAAGCCAAGAACCAGGCATTCAGGGGAAAGAAATTCCAGGGAGGTAGAAAATAAAATAAATTAAGAGGTAAAGAGAAGAGCTAAAGGCAGGAAAAGAGTAGGATTAATCTATCCGGTCATTTCAGGGACTAGACTTAAAAATGGTGACTTGTCATGCTATTAACAACATGAAGCAAATTATTCAGGTATTATTAAGTCCTATAACATCACAAATGTCACAGACCCCCAGGTAAGCCATACTTAGGAGTGGATTCAGGCTTTGTGAAGCCAGGAATTTATGCAAATGTGCGGGACCTTCTTTTTTAAGAACAGAAAAGCTGAAATCAGGTACAGGACTTTGTATGGAGCCTGGGCAAGGGAAGGGCCCTAAAACTTAAGCCTCATAGTTTTGTGGTACATCCACTCTGGTCATGCCCAAATGTCTGTACCCCAAAGAATATGCAAAAAGGTGAGGGGGCAGAGAAATGTGAATATGAGAAAATCTTGCATTCATGGAAGAGAAAATAAAAGGGCAGATTTTATAGTAGGATTTGAGCAAAGAAAAATAAATACGGCCAAAATAATTTTTCCCATAACACCACAGGGCAGGGAGCAGTGGAGACTTTCTGGAGGGCTGGCAAATGTCTGAGAAAAGAAGCGAGAACGTGCTCTTTTCTTCCATCCCTTAGGGAGTTCTGGGGTGCGACATAGTGAGATCCATGAGTGACACAGTAAGATAAGGAACTCTGAAAGGCATGATGAAGAGGTGTGGAAAGGCGGCTGTCCCACCAGCTTGCCTCAGATAAGCCTGTGTGGATTATCTAAATATAATTAAAGTAATCCCTCAATTACATGTTATAGAAGAGGAGGAATGTACTAATTTCTCCTGAGCAAGAGAGAAGTAGATCTTTAAGAATGTCCCTGAAAAGCCATCTGTGTGTGTGTCCTTTGGCTTCCACGTTCCTCATTCATGACTGGGCACAGTGGCAAAGAGGGATGTCCAGGAAGCTCTCCCTGGATGGATACTTCTATGAAGCGGAGGTGAGGTCACGGGTGGGAATGCATGGGTGGTATACAGGTAAAGATAAACACCTCGGTACCTAGCATATAATAAAATCTCAAAAAATATATAAGCCATTGTATTAGCTACTATTAAACAGTCGATGATTAAAATATGCACTTTTTCAATAAGATAATACTTTGATGAACATAAGTGATTCTATTACTAATGAATATACTTGAGTGCTGTTCCACATAAAAATATTTAATGTTTATTCCAGTTACATATTGCTGCTTACAAACTTAGTGACTTAAAACAACAACTGTTTCATAATGTCTCAAGATTTTGTGGGACAAGAATTTGAGCAGGTCACTCGGAGGTACCCAGCTGGCAGATGAGCGGGTCTGGAGTGCCCAAGATGGTTCTGCTCACATGTCCCATGCATTTGCAAGGACAGACGGAAAGCTAAGATTGGCAGGGACTGTTGAAAAGTGTCTTCTGTGGCATGGCGGTCTCTTAGAAAGTGTCTCGGGACTCCCAGAATGAGTTTTCCAAGAAATCCAGGTAAAAACTCCAAGTCTTCTTATGACCTAGCCTCAGAAGTACCAGAACATCACTTCTTCCTCAACCAATTGGTCAAGTAAGGCACTAAAGCCGGGCCAGATTCAAGGAGAGGAGAATTAGACTCCATCTTTCAATGGGAGGAATAGCAAAGAATTTACAGCCATCTTTACCACAATTACATATTAAGTGAGAAATGTAAGAAATTGTCTCAAGACAGATACCCATGTGAGTTAGAATAGAGTTGACATTTGTGAGTGTTTTGTTCTAAATGGGAGACCTATTTCTACCCTGCCAGATGACTCATCTCGATGTTTGTTTGATTGGCACATGGCCCAGCCAATAGAAAAACTTAAAGCATTTGAAATTTCAAATACAGGATTTCCCCAGAAAGGCCATATCTATGAAATGCAGTCTAGCTGTCACCTTTTAAAATTCCAGATGACGTTCTCCTGAAAGTTGGGTAATGAGACACTCCAACAAAATAAATAAATTAAGAATAATTTTTAAAAAAGAGAGACATCCTGTTCCTAACAGAAGGAAAAGGCTCTCCTTGAGGTTCTCCAAAATCCCTCATCTTCAACTTCTCTAAATCCATGAAAAGCAACAGTGGGATGAGGAAAGAAAGAAAGGACATAAGGACTCTAAGTAAAGGGATGAATTAAAGTCTCTGTGAATTGTTAATTATTGGGATTATTAAGCCATTTTATGCATTATGAGTGTTTCAAAGAAATGATAACATCTTTCATTTAATTTTTACAGTTGGTGAAATTGCCAAATAACTATATGATCACATGAGTCTCAAAACAACTCTAGAAGATAAATGAGAAAGGTACTATTATTTTTCCTATTTTGCAAAGGAAGAAACCAGTGACTTGATCAAAGTCTCCTGGCTGGTAAAAGGCAGTTCAAGTCTGGAACTTAGATCTTCCAATTCCACACCAAGTGTTCTTTAAACTGTGCTGCTGTCTTTGAATAAGCTCAGACATTTGGGCAAAAAAAAAAATATCTATCTAATTTCACATCAATACTGCATATTTAAGCCTTCAAGAATAATAACTATGCACTCAAAAATTTGTTTCATCTCTGCATTTTTCACCAGAGTTTTATATTCTCTTTCCACTAAATAGTCTGCATTTTGTAGCCAGTGTATACCAAATTTGAATGTCTCAAAATAAATGACTTTTTACTTATCCAAGAATAAATGGTATTCATCATACTTAGCAAGGACATCATGGTTTTGATTTTCAAAGTACTTGCAAGCATCAGCTAATTAAGCCTCCCTGAATCTTCAATATGACAGTCATTTTCAAAATATCTCTCATTTCCCAGGGAAGTTCTCCATTCTGTCTTATTTATACAAATCAGCACATTTGTTCAGTTCTTAAAATAAGAATCTAAAGGCCATGAAATTATTTTGATCAATGTGCAGCAAATACAATTATCTCAGTAAGGCAAAAATGTCCAGAGACTGGTCTGAAGGGCCAAATGGAACACAGCAGAAGAACTGAAGGCTCTTTAAAGTCTAGATGTTGGAATTTCCCACAAGGTCCTTCAAAAATATAACATGGGCATCTTCTTCATAAGTGAAACTTGAGGTGATTTCCTGCTTAGATCATTCTAAATGGCATGACCATATTCTGCCTTTAAATTTTGTTTTCAATTTTACAATGGAAATAAAGTCCTAAAAAAATCATTTCGCCCTGAGATTCAGTAATAATCAGGGACCATGCAAAAAATCTTGAGCTCTCAAAAAGCCTGCACAACTGGCAAACCCTATACTTGTTCTATCCCTTAAAAGTCTTCCCTACAACCCACATGGCTCATTTTCAAGATTAAAATCCCCAGAATGGAATTTCTCAAAAAAAAAAAAAAAAAGTCTTCCCTACAGCTATGCCAGGATTCTCAGCAGTTCAGTAGCTCCTTTGGGTTAAGAACAAAGAAAAAATACCTCTTACCTGAGAGTAGAAAGACATTAATTCAGGAATATAAAAAACTAGGATTTAAATGTATGGACTATAGCACAGGTGAGTATGTTTTTCATGAGTGAACTAAATGAGAAAAATAGCAAAGAATAGTAAATATGTTCTGGACCTAGGGCTCCTGGGCAGCTTGAGATCACCTAGGGGAGGAAGGAGGAAAAGTAAGGTTCTTTTCTCTTATATCACACTTACTTCAAGACGTGCATTTCTCGTATATCAAACGTGATACAAGGCTAATGACTATAATGATAATACTGATGAGAGGCAGAAGGCAGAGAAATGGAAATAATAATCACTTACATGTACATGGTACTCTAGAGTTGCAAAGAGCTTCTGCACCTCAATGGCTCCGTTTGACATTAGTAGGAATTGGTATCCTTCTACTAATAACCCCGTTCTATAGATGAAGTTTGCAAAAATTAAGTAATTTGCTCAAGGTAGCATTTAGTACTTGGCAGAGCCAGGGCCCAAAGCCAGAACCTCGGACTTCTATTTTGTAACCCATTCCACTAAACCATGTTGTGAGAGCACTGAAGACTGAATGCAAAGCCCAGCGTTCTAATCCTTGCTCCTCTTAAGACTTGTACATTTGGCCAAATAATTTAGATTCTTCATGCTTCTGTATCTTTACATTTAGATATTATCTCCCTCCTTTTCTTGTTATAGAATGAGAGAGTATACAGAAAAACACTTTATAAACTGTGAAATGCTATATAAATATAAGGAAAGTGTAACTATGTCCATCTTAATGAATTAATATTTCTAAAATCCCTGCACATCCTTACAGTTAAGTTTTCTACCCTTTTGTCTTAAAGACAATCTCTCTTTCTCTTCAAAGTGAAACCTTTTACCTATGCTTTAATATTAGCCCAGCAAACATTTATTGAACGTTTACCAACACTGTATCATCTCACTTAATCTTCACCTCATTTTGTAGGCAATGAACTGAAACCACAAAAAACTGCAAAATTTGCCCAAGATTATGAAAATTAATATTAGAGCCTAGGCAGTCTTATTTCAGAGCTTATGCCTCTAACTGTTATGAAATTCTGTCTTGCCAGTGCATCAGGCAACTGGTCTGTTTTTTCCTGTTTCATTTATCTATTGCTGTGTAACAATCTATCCCTAAATTAACTGACTTAAGTCATACCATTTGCTCATGATTCTGCAATCTGGACTGGGCTCAGCTGGGTGATTCTTCGGCTGATTTTGTCTGGAGTTATTCATGTGGCTCCAGTGAACTGGGAGCACAGCTGGGGCTGGACCATCCGGGCTGGCTTCTCCCTGAACTCGCCACTAATAACCTCCATATTTCCAAAGACAATGGATAATTTCCTGGCCTTGTTTGCTTTGAACTCTCTGTGATATTTAATACTTCCTTTTTCTTATGTGAGTTTCCCTTCTCTCATTGTTTATATCTTTAGCTCTTCCCACCCTGTGATGGAACCTAATGATCTTCACTCCCTAGGGTTCTGGCTCCAGCCCTCCTTCCTCCACTCAGTGCATGGCAGCTTCTCATGCTAACAACATGCAAACTGTATCTGGAGCCCTAACTCTAAGCTTACCTCCAGACCTATTTACCCAAGTACTACTAGATAGCTCTACTCAAATTCAAGAAGCCCAAAACTAATCTATTATCTTTCTTCTAAAACTAGATCTTCCTCCTATAATCCCTCATCTTGGTGATTAACATCATCATTAACCCAGTTATTCCAATTAGAAATGTGATAACTCAAGACTCTTCCATCTCATATTCCCACAATATCTGTTATAATTAGTCATTAAGTTTTATGTATTTTTCCTTTAGTTATATATTAGAAATAATCCAGTGGTGTGCTGGTAAGTGTTTAACAATTGGTTTGAGGAGAGATGGATAGCATTCGATGGTTTTCATGGTGTGAGCCTCCCACCATGACTGTTTTGAGCTAACAATATGACATCATTGAACAGAATTGAGGACAGACATGCAGTAGCACACATGATATAGTATTTCCACCTACAGATATAATGGGTGTAAATAACCTCATGAGAGTAGATAACAGTAAAATGTAATAACATAATTATGAAGTGATGAGTTTTGAGTATTTATATCCTTTTGTTTTAATTTTTACATGAAACTCTGGATTTTAAAATAGTGGTTTGAAATATACAGTACCTACCAAACCAAACCTATCCACAGGCCACCTCCAAATCACAGATTGCCAATCCAGGGCATCAGTCGTTAGATGAACATTGATACCCTCTAGTCTATGAGAGTAGTCTGTGGCAGTGCCATGTTCTATTACTAAAAATCTTCATTGAATGAGTATTTTTCTCTACCACTAAGGAGGCAGTTTGTTTTACCCAAACTTGACATACCATATTACTTTATTTTGTGACTTTTACCTTCATTACAAATACTCACCAATCTTAAGATTCACAATCGGCACAGAGCCTTTACACATAGTCCTAAATGGAGATAGGTTTTGCTGAACCCAGATGGTCTGAGAAATCCAGGAATAATTTTCACAGGGACACAATTGAGTAAGAACTGTCATCAATCTGTCTTTTCAGACATGTTAGTCCACAAAGATAGCAATTAGCTTCAAATACAAAGGACAAGACTGAGCTCAGCATTGGCTAAGATTATCTTTTAATCTTCCATAAGGAAATTTTTACCTACCACCGATTATTATCTTCTTGGTTCACAGGTCTAGAAAGCATGAAGACTGTGCTTTTTTTCCTCTACATCTTGGGAACTGCAGCTGCCATTCCGGTAAATTTCCTTTCTTCTGTTGTCACGGCTCTCTCTTCCCCTGACATTTAGTTTAGAAATCCTCTATTTAAAAGAAAATGTTCTTATTAGTGGTTTGAAATTCTCTTTTGTATTTTAATTATATTCTTTATTTCCCAAGCAATGAATGGATAACTGGAAAAATCGATGTCAATGTATTTTTTAAAAAAACTTTTTTCAGAACTATCAGTTTCTATAAGATGCAATAAATATGCAGCAGAAAGTGTGAGCTATCAGTTTATTAGCCACAGAATATGCTCAGATACCAAAGGGACAGGAAGAAATGAGTTCTCCTATAGGAGCTCATCACAGTGGTATTATGAATCTAAGAATTTAGCTTGAAGTACATGTTCACACTTTCCAGCAGCATTTTCTTCAAGGTCAATATAGACTGGCCGAGAAATTTTGAAAGTCTGTAATAAAAACAGGAGCCAATTGGTTAGGGGCAAGAAATGATATGGTAATCATAAATTGGCTCCAAAATCATCCCTGGGGGACTGTCCAAGCAAGCACGCTGAAAGTAGATAGGACTAGAACATTCTCTTCTTCGTGGTCAGATATCCTGGCTCCACCATTCACACAGCAGTAAAGGAGTCATACACAAATTAGATCATCTGAGACCATTCGGCAGCCTCAAATCAAAATGAAAGTTAAAAAAAACAAGAGTGGAACCATGGCTTGAATGATCATCTGGAATGATCCACAAATGATCTATATCATCCTTAATTAAAAGAAAGGATCTGTGCCATTTTTTTCTTTTTCATCAAATGGAGAAATCAGTCTCCTTTAAATAGACAAAACTATTTCCCTGTTGTTCCCTCCCTCCCTCCCTCTCTAGGTCTAAGATTCTGCCCTTGCTTTTTGGATAAGTTGGTGGCTAGCTTCTGGTTGACAAATGTATCGGCAAAAACAAACTCCGTGCCACCCACATCAAGAAGTTCTTAGAAAACAGAATTTCTGACCACAACTAAGAATCGTGCTTAAGTAGAGTGGAGCTACTCCAGCTGAAATTGTACATTGTAGCCTGAAATTGTAAAAGTGGGACAAATTAACGTTCAACACAGAAAGGCACTCACACAAAACCATTGTTTTCTCCTGAAAATGTGTTTTGCCCTTGGACCAGTTGCTGTTATGTAAATAGGCATCAAAAAGTGTCTTTGAACCAAGTGTTTGAATAACATACCTACATACAGACACATTCTAGATGTTTCATTTCTGGGGCAATTTATTCTCAGGCAGACCCAGCCAAATGCTGAAAAGATAAGATATCTTCTTATAGGATTGACCTATTAAAAATTTGTTATTATTTTCCCAGCCTGCCTGAATTCTCCAGATGTAAATGGATTCTGGGCATGTTAGATAAATGTAGATATGCGCACAATGATAAAACAGAATTTAAATTTCAGAATATTTGTGAAAGAAAAAAAGGTGCCATGTCTTTTCGCACATTTGTTCCCGCTTGGGGTGTGGGCAGAGAGCGAGGGAGTGGGAGAGAGTGAACAGTTCTCCACTAAATAGGCTTAACATCTCCCCCATCCATTCCCTTCCGTGATGCCCTGCTGACAAACTCGCCAAAGCGCACACCATTTTTTCTGCTTTTCCTTCTTCTTTATAGCTTCTTTAGAAGTTTTTTTCAAATGTTATTACTCCTTGTAGTTGAAAATAGGATAAGAAGCAAGAGAGCAAACCAAAACTAAAATGGATTCTGTACTCCATGGCTTTCTTTGTATTACACAGAAAGTCAAATAGAATAAAAATGAATCAATCCAAAAATAATCTGAGTTTTATACTTAACACTTGGCCATGTTTGCCATCTGAGTGTGCAGACATCTCTATAATAGAGATCACTGGCGAATATCTGCCTCAGATGTTGGGCAGTGCACATAATAACCACCGTATGGTATTACCACTAGCAATGGCCATTTGCAGTTGAGTAATTCCTTAGAATTTATGAAATAGTTTGTATGCATAACTTTCTTTTGGTATTTCTGCGTACTCGATATTTCTTGCCACCTTGAGAGATGGCAGGGTAGGAATTAATGACCTGTCAAACTACAGATAGTAAGTAGTAGAATTAAGAATTTAAGGGAGGCCTCTTCCCTCCAAATCCAGTTGCTCAACTTCTCTATCATGCGTCGCTGCCCAGCTCTTCACCTGTATCTGCAATCGTGCTAGCAATAATATTCTAGCTGCAATAATATTCCGCAGCTGCCCTTCCCTGGCAGGTTTAGTGCCCTGTTTTACACAGGTTTTGAATTAATCTAAATTGTTTTGTATCAAAAGATTTCCTGATCAATGTTAAGGTCAATAGTGTTAAGAAAGCACATAAATATTGAATAAAAAGGTGAATAACGTTTTCTGGTAATTGTCGGTGAGTACTTAAATGTTAAATTAAGAAAATGTATAATACTATATCCTATGGTTAATTTTATTTGACTTCAACTTTCTGCTAAACAACACTTTTCAAAATTAGAAAGTATGAATGCTTTGTAAAAGTTTGAAAAACACAGAAAATAATTCCAAAACTCAAAAATTACCATTATTGAAATCCTTTTGTTCTAGTTTCACCCAGTCTCTGCATATATAACTTTTTCTTAAATATGATTGAGATTCTCCTTTCACCTAACATTATATTCTGGGATTCGTTTGTATCCTCAAAAATTCTAGAGAATATCTTTTAATTGATATTATGAATGAAGTATATTGCTACTAATAATCATGACAACAAAAGAGTACCTAGTAATTTTTAAAATTCGCATCTAGACATGAATGACACAAACTAGTTTTAATTTTTTCAGACAAATGCAAAGTTCTTATCTGATCATTCCAAACCAACTGCTGAAACAGTAACACCTGACAACACTGCAATCCCCATTTTAAGGGACGATGATGTGGAAAATGAAAAGGAAACTGTAGTATCCATAGAAGACCATCCCAACCATGAGGTAAAAGTAATATCATTATATTAATATAATTTAATTTTCCAAAGGTGTCACTTTTGACCGGGTGTAGCGGCTCACGCCTGTAATCCTAACACTCTGGGAGGCCAAGGCGGGAGGATCGCTTGAGGTCAGGAGTTCGAGACCACCCTGAGCAAGAGCGAGACCCTGTCTCTACTAAAAAAATAAAAAATTAGCTGGTCATGGTGGCACACACCTGGTCATGGTGGCACACGCCTGTAGTCCTAGCTACTCGGGAGGCTGAGGCAGGAGAATCGCTTGAGCCCAGGAGTTTGAGGCTGCTGTGAGCTAGGCTGATGCCACAGCACTGTAGCCTGGGCAACAGAGTGAGATTCTGTCTCAAAAAAAAGAAAAAAGGTCTCAGTTTCAAAGCATGGTCAAAGAGATTACCTATTCATGTCTCAATTTAATTTTTCAAAACATTATGATCACATCAGCTACCTCCAATCACTAGAAGAATTGTGAGGATTAATGAGCTTTACTCCCTGGGCTGAGGTGCTATATAATTGTTTCATTTTACAAATTTCAAACTCGGGTTAAACCTGTGGCTATAGAATGTGAAGAATATCATAGATACATTTACATGATAATGTGCGAAGAAAAAGAATAATGAATTTTAAATGTTGACTTAGGAATTATAAATATGATGACATTATCATTTGTTTCAAGAATAAACTTTCTTTTAAGGCTGAAAAATCTTCAATACTAAAATCAAAAGGGGAAAGTCATGACCAGTCAGCAGAACAGGGTGAGAGTTACAGCCAAGAGCTGGGGTGGAAGGATCCAGAGGACAGTGACGATGACTTAAGTGTGATTTTGGGGTACACACCAACCGAAGGCACATTGGACCTACAGGAAGACGCGGGTGAGCCTCCGAAGGAAAAACTCCCAGAGAACATCGATTTCCCTGCTTCCAATGTTAACTCCTTTGTCGATTCTAACAAACAAGAAAGCATCACAGAGGAAGAGGAGAACCAAGAACAACCTACAAGTGATTCACATCATCAGGTGAACAGCAGCAGCAAACATAACCAAGACCTACAGGACCAAGGAAACCAAGAGCAGGATCCAAATATTCCCAACGGAGAAGAGGAGGAGGAAAAAGAGCCAGCTGACGTTGGTGTCCACATTGATAACCAAGAAAAGGAGAGAGAATTTCCCAAGGAGCATCCTGACAGCAAGCAGGAAGATGGCAATACTCGATCTGATGATATTTTGGAAGAGTCTGATCAACCAACCCAAGTAAGCACGTTGCAGAAGGAGGAGTTTGAGCAGGGTACCCAAGAACGAGAAGAGGGTAACTCCGATTCAGAAATGGAAGAGGAAAATGCATCGAACCTCAATGAGCACGTGCAAGGGACCGAATGGCAGAGCCAAGAGGGCAAACCTGGCCTTGAAGTTGTCAGCAGCCACGAGGAGAATGACAAAAAGACTGTTTCTGAGGCTTTGCTCGTGGAACCTACCGATGGCGGTAACATCATGGCCCGAAACCCTGGGGCTGATGATGACGCGGGTGATGACGGCGCCAGGCACAGCGCGAGTGATGACTACTTCGTCCCAAGCCAGGCCTTTCTGGAGGGCCAGAGAGCTCAGTCCAATTACCATCACAGCCAGGATGAGGAGCAAAGAGAAAGAGCGCGTGAGAATGAAAGCGCAGATACCACTGGACCTGGAGAACACCCAGAGGTAAGATTATTTACAATGACCCTTGTCCCATAAAGTGAGCATCATCAACGAAGAGCCACGATCTTCCCCTGTGCCCTCACGATCTCTTACGTGTATGTCTATTGGTACATTGCCAAAATATATGACGGTCATTTATTTTTATTGTCATCATTAGACTGACAATACCTGTTTTATTGGGGTTCCTTTAGAAGCAGACCCTGGATTTGAATGCCGTTTGTTTGAGAAGTGCAGGGAACAAAGATAGAATAGTGGAGAAGTGTTACAGGGCACGAAAGGAAACTAATAGAAGGAACATCATCGAAGCCATGTAAAGAAAATTCCTTAGAATTATTCCATTCGGGGAGTGAGGGAGCTAGAGCTTATTTTGGCTTATTTTGCTAGGGGAAGGAGTAATTTCTCGGCACTTCCGGTCTGTCCCTTGAGCAGGCCAACTAGATTTTGACGGTTTTCCAGGCACAGAGATATAGAAATTAGCAGCTGAAAGTCGCTGGAGCTAGCTGGAACGATCGATGATCACAGATCCGGAGGTGGGAGACACTGACAGAGGCTGCTCTAAGGCGTTGAAAGCACGTGTCATGTTGTATTCAAGTTCAATCACCAGCCTCTTACAAAACGCCTCTGACATAATGAAAGATCCAGCAATATCTGTTGAATTAGCTATAAAGACTAAGGCACTACTTTATTAAGCAAACACATATCAAAATGAGAATCTGGAAACGGCAGGTGGGTGGGGTCAGGGAGGAAGCATGTTGCTATTTGGTTGTTTGATCATTTGGAGCTTTCGTGCCAAATCTTAACAGCCACCCTCCAGGAGGATTAGGTACAGGTTTTGGCAAACAAGGTCAATAGTCACCTCAGTTACTGAGAGCTCTGTTGCCACGGTAAGGTAGGAATTTTCCTGACACCTTAAAAACCTGGTGAGAAAGCTTTACCAACAACCTCATAGAGATTACCAAGGCAGTCCTGCCTTAACCACAGAATCACAAGGTAATACCTCATTTCTAGGGTTTTCTCAAATCCAAAGGGGGAGATTCCAAGTCTTTCTGAGTAATGCCCTGAAATACTGCACTGAATCCGATCAATGAAGATAGGATCGATTGTTCTCCAAGGGCTACCGTTACCTCCACAGGTGAAGCTAGTTTGAGACCTGAAAATGATTTGGGCATGAAAAAAACCGTGAAATTTTGTACAGTGGGAATATACATTAAGTAGTGGCTCCCCCTTTGATAGGTTTAACTTCTGCTTTTGTTATTCTAAAGGCCAAGCAAGCAGAGAGCTCATCAAATGAAGACAAAACGTCAAGTGAAGACGACATGAGGTTGCACAGTGTTGGTGAGTTTGCCCCAAGCAAGAAGTAGCATCCAAGAAGCAAGAAGTTGCTACCAAGAAAGAAGTAGCGTCTGCCACTTTGGGCTTGCCCCTCCCTTCCTTTGTGACTACTGCAATCCTCTCCAAGGAAATACTGCCATAAATTGTTGATATTTACTTGTGCATATTTGATACACGGCTAGGGTAAATGTGTTTACAAACTGGAAGTCTTGTTGAGATATTAGTGACAAAGCTAGAATTCTTTTTCCCTAAATCCTTTTGCTTCTGGAGAAGAATTAATTCTACTTTATTTATTCTACAGCCCATAACTTACTAGTGAATTTAGGTCCCATACGTAATTAAGGGCCTAATTCCTACAACAATCACAAACATTTTGAATTTCAGCACAATAAAATTCTCATGGCTTACGTAACTTCTGACCGGCTTGTAACGACATTGCTCTATAGACTTCAGACTATGACCATCTCAGGCAGGCCAAGAAGAGCGGTCTGCTCTTTGTATATCTCCAATCCAAACTGCTGCAAGAGGAAATCTAGACTGTCGTGTAAAATAGTCCGAGGTTAGAAGGTTCCATCTGGAAATTAACACATCGGTTGAAGTGGTTTCTAATATTTTCCCACTTCCAAATTTTCAAATTTCAAAGGTTTCACATTTTCTCCCGTATTAGTGGAAATAAAGCTAATAGTCTGAGTGAATTTGCATTTGCATACTCATGTTTCCTGTTCAAACTTTTCTGCTAGATGCGTGCATGAGCTTCCAGTGTAAAAGAGGACACGTCTGTAAGGCAGACCAACAGGGAAGACCCCACTGTGTTTGCCAAGATCCAGTGACATGTCCTCCAACAAAACTCCTTGACCAAGTAAGTATTCTACAAAATAGTCTTTAAGAGATTCCAAAAGGTTAGTGCTGTGAATGAAAATAGTTTGCGATGGAAATGTTTTGTTAAAAAAAACAAACAAACAGATGAGATGCCCAAGTTATCCTATACTATTTGAAGTAATATTGAACAGGAACAAATGCAAACAAAATCCAAGAATTTCAACTGTGCCATAAAAAGGTAATAACAGCGTTTGAGCTATAGAACTTATTGTAAAACTCATTTTAGCCTTGGAACATCTGCAGTTTTCATTCTACTAAGCTTCTCTAGACCTAAATAACTGGCATTACGATTGGTATAGTTTACTTGATTTTTTTTTTTTTACCAACTGGGAGAATTATGATTTTTTTTAAGGTTTATTAGACATTTTATTTAAGATAAGATACAAGTTTGGGGATAATATCCTCTTTTTTACGGATTAAATGTTTAAAGCACTAAGCGTGCTGATTTTGCCATATAAGGTATTTGAAGGGAAATCAGGCTTTTTGTTTTGTTTTGGTTTTTTATTTCAGCATATTATGGGGATACAGATGTTTAGGTTACATATGTTGCCCTTGCCTCTCCCTCCCTCCCTAAGTCTGAGTTTCAAATATGTCCATCCTTCAGGTGGTGCGCATTGCACTCTTTGTGTATGTATATACTAGTCCTCCCTCCTCCCTTCTCCCCCCCCCGCCCAACATCCAATAGATGTTGAGAATTATGATTTTAATAGTCTCACTTACCTGCACCATTTATCAGGCAGCCTGTGAGCTTTAAGGAGCAGAGTGTTTTCCGACGAGCATTTGACTCTATCAGCTTTTTCTCTTGCTTGTCTTTCCCAGGTTTGTGGCACTGACAATCAGACCTACGCTAGTTCTTGTCATCTGTTTGCCACTAAGTGCAGAATGGAGGGGACCAAAAAGGGGCATCAGCTACAACTGGATTATTTTGGAGCCTGCAAATGTAAGATTCCATCACTCCTGCCAACCCCCATTTCAGAGAGGGTTTGGGGTGAATCCGCACATATCTGATTTATCTACACGCAAACAGGAAACAGCTAATGCAGTTCCGAACTCAGGCTGCACGTTAAAATCAACGGCGGGGACTTAAAAAATAAGAAGAAGAATCCCCAGATCTTAACCATAGGAAATTCTAATTTGATTGGACTATGTTGGAATCCCGGCATTGTTTTTTCGTTTGTTTTCAAAGTAACCTAGACAATTCTAACGTGCGGCCAGGGCTCAGAACTTCTACAATAATGTCATCCACTTAACAGTAGCGATGAAATCACTGGAATGTTGCTAAATTGTTTGCCTTCTTCCCAATTTAAGTGACGCCTTTGCCAAGAAGTTTTATGGCAACATATTCTTCCAGAAGTTTTTCGAACTTGTCTTCCTTCCCCAAGATAATCTCAATCGCGTTTGACTGCCCTTTCTGCTAAGTAATTCTCCACATTAGCAGAGCTCACTAATATTTCCAGTTCTCCCCTCCTCTAGACACAGGAGAGGATGAAACTCTTCAACCCCCTGGACATTAGATGTGGCCATATGATTTGCTTTGTGAAACGTGAGCAAAAATCATCCTTGTGAGTTCTGGGCAGAAGCATTTAAGAGCTGGTGTCTGGTTCTCCGTGCTCTTTGCCCTTGTCACCACAGACCCTGAGATGGTGGCCGCAAAAAATGGTGGCGCCACCCTGAGCTCCAGGGAGACTGCAATGAGCAGAGTCCTCCCCGCAACTTGCACTGGATTCGTAGCAGGATTGCAAAATGGACCTTGGCTTCCTTAAGCCACTGAGATTTAGCATTATTTGTCACCATAATATAAGCTAAGCTCTACCTTTCCCTCTTTTCCTCTAAAAAATAGCTCTTGTCCCTTCCATCTCTGAATTTCAGCTTTGGTTCTGCAGCAATGATTTCTGGTCCTAACTGCACCTCGAAATTATTCTTGGAGCTTTAAAAACACCCTAACGCTTAGGCTTTCCCCCACACCAATCAAATCAGAATTTCTTTATATGGAAGCCAGCATTTGGTATGTTTTTTAAAACACCCCAGGCAATTCTGTTTGCTGCCACCAGGGTTAAGGACCTGTGATGGCCCATCAGCCACCGGAAGTTGTTAAGTTTCTCGTTGTGACGACTTGCCGTAGCACAAGATAACGCCCAAAGATTACGATATGTTTTCTGCTTGTATCACTAGAATGGAAACACAAACACCACGTGTACTCATCATTAAATTGGAACTAATCAATCAACACTTATGTGCACATACGGAAATAACATTCATCGGAAATCAAGCAAGTGCAGGGGAGGAGGGAATGGGTAAATTCACACCTAATGGGTATAATGCACATTATCTGGGGATCTGGGGAATGGGCACACTTATAACTTTGACTCAGATGGTACAAAAGCTATTTTTTCTTTTTTTTTTGAGACAGAGTCTGGCTCTGTTGCCCAGTCTTGAGTGCCGTGGCGTCAGCCTAGTTCACAGCAACCTCAGACTCCTGGGCTCAAGCGATCCCACTGCCTCAGCCTCCCACGTAGCTGGGACTACAGGCATGCGCCACCATGCCCGGCTAATTTTTTCTATATATTTTTAGTTGTCCAATTAATTTCTTTCTATTTTTGGTAGAGATGGGGTCTTGCTCTTGTTCAGGCTCGTCTCGAACTCCTGAGCTCAAACAATCCGCCCACCTCGGCCTCCCAGAGTGCTAGGATTACAGGCGTGAGCCATCGCTCCTGGCCTCCATTTCTTTTTTTTTTTTTTTTTGAGACAAAGTCTCACTGTGTTGCCCGGGCTAGAGTGCCATGGAGTCATCCTAGCTCACAGCAACCTCAAACTCCTGGGCTCAAGCAATCCTTCTGCCTCAGCCTCCCATGTAGCTGGGACTACAGGCATGCACCACCATGCCCGGCTAATTTTTTCTATGTATTTTTAGTTGTCCGATTAATTTCTTTCTATTTTTAGTAGAGATGGAGTCTCGCTCTTGCTTAGGCTGGTCTTGAATTCCTGAGCTCAAGCAATCCACCCGCCTC
>CAUYSK010102615.1:0-31901 GCA_963575035.1 Avahi laniger
ATTTACATAGCACCCAAATTCACAATTGCAACCATGTGCAAACAAACCATGTCCCCTACAATACAGGCGTGTATAAACAAAAGGTGTTATCTGGGGGGCGGGGGGAGGCGGGAGGAGGGGACAGGTATATATATACACAAAGAGTGCAATGCGCACCATCCGAAAGATGGACGTATTTGAAACTTGGACTTGGGGGGAAGGGGGGCAAGGGCAACATACGTAACCTAAATATCTGTACCCCAATAATATGCTGAAATAAAAAAAAAACACACAGTGTCGGGAAACACTCAAAGAGAAACAACTGTAGCAAAGTAGATTTAGGCTTAATTTCGCTCATTCTCAAGCAGAATTATTTTAAAAATTAGTTTTTCTCCTGATTTTGTTAAAATGTCCCCGGTAAGACCTTGTCATTAACAACATACCACTCTGTGTATCAGGTATTTGGGGTTTGCAGGGCAGTGCCTGGTTAGCACACAAAATTTTCCTATTTATTTCCTATTTTAATATTATCTCTTCTAGACATTGCTTACCAACCTGAACAATGACAAAGTGAAAAGAGAAAGAAAGACAGAAAGAGGAGGAGGAAAAAGAGAGAAAGAAAAAAGAAAGGAAGGAAGGAAGTATGGAGATTGATCTTGGGGTCACATTCATTTGGAGATTAGAATCCAGTGCAAAAGAGACACCAGTTCTAAAAAGAAACAGCGTGGTCTGACACTAAATGAAGTAAGAGACAAGTATGTTGAAAGAATCAAAAGAATAACAACCAAAATAAAAAATAAATGGCTGAAAAAACCCAAGAGAAATAAATCAGAAAAGAAAGGTGACCGAGCTACGCCCAGCAGAGATCACCTAATTCCAAAATCAGGCAGAGATGCTAGGCTGTTGTTCTACTTACTAGGAAACAGGGTAAAAAGCATGTAACATTTTACCCCCTTGCACAAACAAAAACAAAAATCGCTTCAGCAGAAGGGAAGTAGTTAAAATTGGCAGTTTGTAGAAAAAGCAAATTAAAATTTCATATCCTGTGCAAAGTGAGTGGGCTGAAAACTGTCTCCCCAAAACCAGATGGAATTGTGCTCTGAGGGTTGCTGGCTTTAAAGGATGCCAGAGTAGTTTCCTGTCCTTCTATTGAGCCTTTGGCCCACAGCAATTTCCCACTTTGATGGTGATTCTATTTGTCACTAGCTAGGGTTCCGCTGGAATATCCTTTTCAGCTCTTTTGCAAGAGAACAGTTGTAATAGGTTCCTGAGGAGGATGACAAAGCCATCCTATTTCTGATGGCTCTGTCTGAGTCCTAGAAAGTTCCATTCCTTGAAAATATCTGAATCCCAGGCAGCTGTACATGACTTGATTTTCAAATAGGATTCCGGGACCGTCACTTCCCCAGGGATTTGCCCTTTAAGCTGCAGAGCGACAGGCATCAAATGATACCCACCCTCCGCCACTAGGGAGCCGAGGGAGAATTTTTACGTTTCACAGCTGAACCAAACTTCACAATGTGCCAGGGAAGAATTGGTAAAAGGTTGAGCTAGAGTGACGGTCTTCAAATTGGAATACTAATGATGACCTTTAATGAAGCTTGACAGTACAATCTGTTTCTCATTGTTGCTTAAGTGCCGGTTCCCAAGCACACCCTAGCTTTCAAGGCAGGGACAGACTGGGATAAATGGGCCCTGCTGGTGAGCAGGCCTGAGCACAGCTGATCTTTCAGCCAGGATTAAATTAATTAAAGTGATTCTCTCAGCCAAAGAATTAGTCTTTTTATCTGTCATTATTGTATTGTTTATTAATCTCTACTGAAGGCTAATTGGTATCTGAGCTTTTGGAGACAAGGGATCTTGGAGTGATAGGGATGAAATTGTCCTCATTTGGAATGGGGAGAAGAGGAAGGGTTGTTTTAGTTCTAGATGTGAAATGAGCTTGTTAATTTAAGACCTTCATCAAAGGACTACAACAGCCCAAGGCAAGAGCAGTAAGGCAAAATGGACGTACACGGAGAAAGATTAAGCAGTGTTGGCTTGCTCCAGATCATCAACCAATGCGATAGTCACTAAGAGACCTACTGCATGCAGAGCATTGTGCCAGGGAATTACAGGAACCCATTCATATGTCATGGTTCCTCAAATTTGGGGACACTCTCGTTAAAAAGATGCCCAAGTTCCATGTTCCAGAGGAATATTGAAAAAACTTGAATACTCATCTAGCTCAAACTCTCATTTTAACAGAGATTAAAGAAAATGCAATCAGTAGGTATCTCTTAGGGTGGAAGAAAGGTGCCAAGCCAGGCTTGGAGCACCAAGATGAGTCCAAAGGAAACAAGGTCTCTCTTCTACTCTACTTTCAATTCTACTCTCAAGGCTGGGACAATCTTGAGAAGATAATCCAGGGAGGGAACCGGGGGTTGGGCAGATCTGGGCAGGGTAGGAACCCAAGGCATCTTGAAACAACACAGCCAGGAAAAGAGAGGACCAAAGTTCTGTTTGGATTAGTAAAGGCTTTTTAGTTGCAAATGACAGAAACCCCACTGTCCTTGCTATCATGGTCACTGGGGCGATGGGAGGGTTATTCTGGGGGGAGTTCCTATGCTGAAGGCTTTGCTGCTTTAGCAGTTCTCTAGGGATTATAAAAAAAGGCAATCAATTACAAGATGTTATTTTGGAAGCTTGGAGCTTCTCTACCAATACCAACTCTTAAAACCTCAAGTAGGCAGCTAGACTGTTAGTATTCTGTCAGTGACAGTGAGCTAATGTCCCAAACCAGAAATCTTGGTAGATGATTCTTGAAAGTAAACTCCAGCCTTGTGGTTTCTGTCTCTTAGCAACAGTCTTGCCACTCTAACTTTTTTCCACTCTGATCATCAGATGCCACCTTAGCCCTTGCTAAGCAAAGTAATAGCCTGAGGTGTGAAACTCAGCTGATATTTCTCTTACCTGCAGGCCTCATCCCAATGGATGGCTGTGTACCATAGAGTCAGACAGGAGTACACAGCAACGGGTGTTTGGAAGGAATAAAGAAGGCCAGGCTTCCCCAGTTCCGTGATTATACCAGATCCTAAAAGGATTTTCTGCTCTGTATGTCCGTCTCCTTCCTTTGTTGGCACTATCTATAGGGTGGGGTAAAGGATTCCATTTTCTCAACTCAGGCAATATATAACCGTCTTGAACCCTTGACCACAGTGGAAAGCGGGTCTCAGCAATTCCCCTTTGCTGCTGGTGCTCGCCTGGAGTATGTGGGAGACTCAAAGGGCTCAGCCCTGTGGTGACCACCTCCACCATGCCTGTGCCAGGGGAGGGGTGGCCCTCATTAAAATCATCAGAATCAAAATGGACTCATGTTAAGAAAAGCTTGATAAATAGAGCCAGGGAAGGCCATGATAGAGGGTTCTCATGCTTGCATGCCTGACAATGAAAAAGACTCTACAAAAAATGCAAACTTGCACAAAGACCATGGCAACCTTACACAAAAAAGGATCTCTGCAAGGGCATCTGCCCAGCAACTGCCTGTCCAACCTTGGACTGATGTCATCCTTGTTATTGATCTTTGTAAGCAAGGATAATTATTTCCAAACAATTCGTAATCTTCATTTTTTCCTTTAAAAACCTTTGTCTTCCTTTACTTCTCTAAATATGCACAGTTTACTATGGCACGCATATTTCCATTGCAATGCTCTATTGCCAAATAAGTATCTTTTCTTTTAGAGAGCCTCTCTCTGTTTGTCATTTAGGTTAACACCCTCCATTGCTGGAGCTCATCTGGTGTAGGAGGGGTAGAATCCCAAGGGCTTCGCCTGATGGGTCGCTTTCAATGCTGCTGCGCCACTGGTGGGGAGCGGAGGCCTGCTGCTTCCCTGCCGGCTCTCACCTCGAGTCAGCCAGGGAAAGTGAAAAGACCTCTGTCTTGCAGGATTCCCCACTCCAGCTCCTCTGGCTAAAGAATGTGGGCTTTCCTCAAAGCTTCTTTCTGTCCATACCCACTCGTAATTCCAGATTTCAGGCTGCTCTGGAGCCCAAGACAGGATATGTAGGAAGGGAAAAAAAAAACACCAGGAAATTCACTGCTGGTTTGTTTCTCATCTAGCACACCTTTCAAAATCCTCTGAGGGTTTCTTTATGCATTTTGTCTAAGGTTTAGTTATAGTCAGCGGTAGCAACATTTCTATCATTGCAGTGCTGGTCTAGATAATTTCAGCCAAATAACGTTTGCATTATCTACATTATTTTGCTTGTGAAAACAAAGCATAAAGCCTAGGTCAAATTTTGCATCAATTCTCAAAAGTTGAAGCTACGAGGTCTTTAGCCTTATATTAAGAGGAACATATAATTAGAAAATTTAAAACAGTAGATCTGGTTGCCATGTAATTCTATTCCCATAGGCTGCTGGAATTCTTATTCTCTACTAACCCACTCCCACATTATCTTGTTATAATATCTTTATTATTCACACAAATACGTTCTCTCTCTCACACACAGAGCTCCTTTAGAAAAACTCGACCATTATGTTTGTCTTTCTGAATTATTCTGACTCTTTGCACTTGAGACTTACAGCTCCTTGAGTCGCAATATGCCTGAAACAAAAGAGGAGATCAGAGGAAAAACATGAGTGGATTTTCTTAGAAAATTGCATGCCTCCATCCCAGGGCTGTTGTGGGGATCAAAGTGAGAAGGTACGTGACTCCGCTTTGAAAACTCTGAAGGCCTCCACATGCGTAAGGGATCTTTAGTGTCGTCATACCAAAAACAAAACACCACCTCCTCTTCCCAAAACAAGTCCCTCAAACACAAAATTAATGGAAAGGCAGGGCTTGTGGTTCCCAGCCTTTCTTTGTATTGTCAGACTTCAGACACTTTGTGAGTTTTGCTGTTGCTGTTACTATTTGTTTCGGTGGGGTTGCACAAGAAAGGCTTGCACAAGCTCATGAATGCTGTGCAATAAGATTCATCTATGAAATCAATCCAACAGACAACACATTTTTTTTTCCAGGGAGATTTGCATTTGTCATTAAAACAATTGATTCATGCTCAACACATGAGTAAATTTCTCAAAGACGTCTTTGTGTTGTGTTTGGGATTAAGAGTATTTCTTTTTGTCACAGCAAGGCAGATTCTGCTTGAGATCAGTTCCTTTTTGAGGCACACACACAAAAAAGTGAGCTGATAAAAAGATGCCAAGGTAATCCTTTGGATGTGATGACCTCATTTGAACCAACTTGCCATGTGGCCTGAGTAAAGTCATAAAACTTCTCTGGACCTCAGTTTTTCCAGCTACAAAATGGGGAGGATGGACTTGGACTTTGTGATCCCTTTACACGCTCATATTTTATGATTCTTCCATTCTGAGATGCTCAAAAGATTAAATATGGTGCACTTAGGCCTTTACAGTGGATAAACTTTATTGCTCCAGAAGGAAATGTGAGACTTCATTCTACCTTCATTATAACCGAACATATGTACATCTCACTTTATAGTTAACAGAGTGTTTTCAAATATATCATTTCATTTGATCTCTACCATAAACCTTCAAAGGAGTGATTTTATTTTACAGATGATGGAATTAGAACTCAAGAGTCGGTGGCTAAATATCTCTTCCAAAATTCTATATTTAATAAATGGTGAGCCCAAGTCTCAAAATGTAGGTTTGGAGTAGAATAATTTCTACTACTCCAGGATGCCTGACAACTTATTATAGGAGAAGATTTTTACTCCCTTTTAGTGGATTGCAAATATGAGCATTGAAAATTACGCTGGTGGCCCATATATTCTCTCATTAGACAATTGTTAAGAAATTGGTTGGGCAAGGTTTTGGATTTTATTGGGTCTATTTCATAACCATTGTGAAGCTGAAAGTCCCACAAAAAACTAAGCACTATAACTCAATATTCATTCATTCATGAATTCAGTACATAGTTTTCAAGTACCTGCTATTGCTAGGCTTGGTGTTAGGAGACACAGCATTGAATAAGGTAAAGTCCCTGCTCTCTTAAAATGTATAGTCTAACAGGAAAAACAGACAGACAGCAACTGTCTTGACTATTCTGCTAGGAAATGTTTCAGATGCTATAGGAGCATAGAGAAGAAGCACACGACTAGCCAGGGCAGTCAGAAAAGGCTTCCCAAAGGATGTGGTGTCTGAACTGAGAACTGGAGGAAGAGAAGGAGATTGCTGATGATGTAAAAGGAGAGTGAGATGGTCCATGCAGAAAGAATGGCATGTGCAAAGGCTATCTTGCTTTTATAGTTTTGTAAAGTTATTGCCTATTTTTAAAGTATGTTTCTAAAATGTTTAAGGCACAAAAACAATATGAGCATTGAAATAATATAATGGTGTATAAAGGATACATTAATGTTCTCTTTATCTCTACCTTTCATTCCATTTCTACCAACCAATTACGAAATTTTTTGTGCAGCATTCTCCTCTTCCTCCCTGTCATGTTGTTCTGATGTAGCTAATTCGTCTTAAAATGCTTAGACCCAGACAGGGTGTGTTAGTTGGTTTAAGTCACACCACAAGTTGCCCTAATCTAGATGTGGCTACTATAACCACTTAAACAATCTTCATCTTTGATCAACAACACAAGGACACTTTGCTGATTAGTATAGTCAATGTCAGAAATGAGTTTTCACAGGTGAAATTAGTAGCTTGTTAGTTTGATAGATGTTTAAAAATGGGCTCTGACTGGTGAAATTGGAGGTATTCAATTATATAGGGCTTATCTAAACTCTTTTAGAGACACTCAACTTCCTTTCATGTACAGGGTTTAAGACCCTAGTGAGGTCTGCCTCTGCGTTATTGTCACATCTGGCTCAAGGGAACCTGTCACGCAAGATGGCGAGTAAAGCAACAAAAAGGACAGAGCTGGACTTCATCGAGCTCCCAGAACTGGTGGTGTGACATGTTTGTGCTTGCTTGCTAATAAGTGTTCATATATGCAGCAAGAATTGACTCTGAAACTTGCTTTTATTACAGCCTGGTAATGATATCGTAGGGAATAGCTAGCTTCACCTACCTCAAACTTTGTAAAAGGTTAACATTATTTACCAATATGACCCTAAGAGTAATGCATGATGAAATTGGCTTAGATAAGTTCACAGTGCATATACACACACACACAACATTTGTAAAGTTTTGAAAAGATATATCATACCAAAGTCATTCTTCTATTATTTTTCACTTAAATATATCATGGTCCAGTGGGATTAAGAGATAAAGATATAACTTAGTTTGTTTAGAGGCTGAATAATATTCTACAGAGTAGATATACTCATTCATTTTACCATTTACCATACCACTATAAATTAATACTTCCAGTTCTATTTCTTTTCTTTTTTGGACTATAAACATTGTTACAATAAGCATCTTTGAACTTCGAACCTTATTTATTGATGTTTTTATATCTGTGAAATGCATTTTTTTAAAAGTAGGCTTGCTAGGCCAAATGGACCAAATACATTTAATGTATTAAAATATGTTTTAATATATGTTGCCAGATTACTTTCCAAAAAGGTTGCAGTAATTGAAAAATTCCCACTTTCCTTCAATCTATGGGAATGGCAATTTTCTAGCATCCTCTCCAATTCACAAGGGTATTCGTCTTTTTATTTGGGGCCAATTTGATGGGATAAAATCGTACCACATTATTACTATGTTTGGCTCCCTGACTACTGAGGTTAAGTCTTTTTTAGAACTTTTGGATTTCTACTTATGTGAATTTCCTATTTATATTATTTGTCCAATTCTATAATTTGCTTTTTAAAATTGCACTTAGCATAATAGAAATATTAACTTTTTGCTTGCCATATATTTCATATTCTTGTCTAGGCTACCACTTGCTTTTGATTTTGTCATGGTAAATTTTGCCATATTAAAAAACATCTCTTTTCGTTCATGGCTTCTAGGTTTTCTATCTTGATTAAGAAGGTTCCTCACATAACATGTTTCTACAAATATTTTTCTAAATTTTAAAATTTTTATTTTTATTTTTATTTATTTGTTTTGAGACAGAGTCTCACTGTGTTGCTCCGGCTGGAGTGCCATGGCCTCATCCTAGCTCACAGCAACCTCAAACTCCTAGGCTCAAGTGATCCTCCTGCCTCAACCTCCCGAGTAGCTGCGACTACAGGCATGTGCCCCCATGCCCGGCTAATTTTTTCTGTATATTTTCAGTTGTCGAATTAATTTCTTTCTATTTTTGGTAGAGATGGGGTCTCGCTCTTGCTCAGGCTGGTCTCAAACTTCTGAGCTCAAACAATCTGCCTGCTTCAGCCTCCCAGAGAGCTAGGATTACAGGTGTGAGCCATTGCGCCTGGCCTTTAAATTTTATTTTTATATTTTATTTTAAAAACATTGAAATATTTAGTCCACCTGTAATTTTTACATAAGATGTGAGTTAGGGAGTCTTTTTCTTCCAGGTGGATAGCCAGTACCATTTAGATAATGAGCCATTCATTTTTATTGAATTATAACACCATATCTCATATTTTAAGTTCTCAAATACTAGGTCTTTAGATTTTCTGTTTGGTGCCAATACTTTATTTTTCTATGTTATGCTATACTGTGAGAACAGTATACTTATGATAAGTCTTCCTTTCCTTGGTTAGTCATTGTTTATTAATAAAAAAATGAATTAACCAAGTAAAAATCAAATTATTTAAATTAAAAAGCTTATTATTCAAATGAAAACATAAAGAGAAACAAGCAATAAATCAATTTTCCCTAACTGAGTGATTCTGGAAATGTCATTTACTTTCTTCAACTTCCATTCCTCATCGGTACACTGGGCACTGATAATTCCCACCTACTCCACTGGTTTGCTGTGAGGAGCGGAGGAAATTGGACGTGGAAAGCAGTTCATAAATCTAAAGGGTGTCACAAATGTCTGTTAGTATTATTATCCACGTATGTTGTAATATGTGAGATGCCTATTTCTTTATGGAATATATTTGAATACGTAAACATGACGTAAAATGTCATGAGCTTGCTCTGGTTTCTCTCCACTTGGAACAGAGGGATGGTCTAGAAGGCATTACAATCACATGGCTTTCAAAGCCCCGGCCAGTTAATTGGGAGGAACTATAGAAAACAAATGGCAGTGATGAACAATGTAGCATGGAAAAGCTGCCTCCCCAAATCCCCAGGTTAAACAGACTTAAGCACCCCGTGCTGTGGGCCTTGCCTGGAGAGGATTCTAAGAGAATCACTTCCCCATGGAAGGCTGGGGAAAGGGTGAAAGGTTAACAGGCCAATCCCAGGACAAGGTGTTGGCCCAAATTAAGTATTTAGAACATTTGCTAAAGGACTTAGTCAGCTGAGTTCTTTATTTCCAACAGCAAAAGTATTTAGGGAACAACAACAACAAAAAAGACTTTTAATGTGGAAGAATTTGAGAAATCTAGTTGGATCTTCTCCCCTCCAAGGGACCCAAAAAGTTAAAAATTTCCCGACTATTTCAAGGAAACAATTACAGATTTAAAAAAAATTGAAGCTTATTTTGTGTTCTAAGAACCAATAGTGTATTGTTAAGACTCCCTGTTCAATAACTTCACAAACCAACCAGAACTACTAAGAAATACATATGGTTACCTGGTTATCTGGGATCTAAATACTTCTAAAATATTTTTTATTTTTCGGGGGAAATGAGTTCTCCAGTGAAATCTAGGTTTGAGGAAAGGGCAAGAAGAAGAAGAAGACAATTTTAGAGTTTGAGGAAAGAAGTTCCTGCCCCCACACATTCCAAGGCCAGAAAAATTTTCTTTTGTCAATTTGCAAAGTATTCAAGCACTAGTTTTTGGCTGTGTTGTTATCCAAAGATGGAATTCTATAGCAATTAGATCACAGACCTGGAAAGTGGCATTTTTGAAGGGAGAGAAAAGTATTTCTTTAGGTATTTATGCGACATACTTTGAAAAGACCTCTGGTGAATTTCGTCTAGCACCAGAACTCTCATACCATCTTTCTGAATTCTGCAGATGTTGGCATAGATCAAATACAAAGGCTGACATCAGCAAATCCATATGAAACGGATGTCAATCAATCAAATAAGAATTTACCTTCATTTTGCAATGACAGGCAAGAAAATTTCAAAAACCAAAGTCATTGTACAAATATTTTGGCAGGGGGAGGGTGACAATTATTCATTTTACAGAGGAATTGCAAATATAGCAAGATACCTTAATGGATTTTAATCACACAGAATATAGAACAAAAATGTGAGTTGCATATGCACCTTAGCATAAGATAAAATAAAATGCCGCAAAAGCAAGAGCAAGCCTGAAACCCCAATCCTTAGCTCCATGAAATCCCTCTCATCTCAGGCCTCTTGTGACCCATGCATGTATTAAAAAGATGGCTAGCTGGGGTTTAGGTGCTATCTGTAGAAGTTGGAACAAAGCCATCTCTCCTAGAGAGTCATCTCAGATGATTGCACAGCCCTGGGCCAGGCCAGCTGCTCCTCCCTGCAGATGCACCCTCAAACAAGCACCTTCCACCCAATATCCTGCTGCCTCCTTGCTAGACTGTGAGCTCCTGCAAGGGCTTTAGTCTTTGTTTCCCTATACCTTGCCAAGTACCCAGCATGTAGTAGAAGGCTGATTACATTTTGTCAAATAAAGTAAGCAAGGATGGGAAGGGAGATACATCCAGGAGGAAGCCCTCATTAGCCCTGAGCTCTTCAGGAGTTTGGGGAAAGGGCAGGTGCAGGAGTTACATTTATTCAACAAATATTTATTAAATACCTGTGACCTGCCAGACATTGTGCTGGTGCTGGGAATAAAGACAAATTAAGATCCAGCCCCTGCCTTCAGGAGCTTACAATTTACTAGAATGTTGCAAAGTCAGTACAATTTATAGCAATGGAGGTGATGAAACAACATGAGGAAAATACAATGCAAATAGGAAGGGTTTTTGTTGCCACAGAAAGCTGGTTTGATTCCTTTCTTTGTTATTTACAAGCTGGGTTACCTTGATAATCAATTAATATCAGAAGCTCTGCCCACTTTATTAGGTAATTGTTAGAATTAGTAAGATAAAGTACAAGAGTTGTCTGGAAAGTATCTAGCTATGTAACTGTTCTTGTTATAGTAACAATGACTGGATACTTTCTGGACAGCCCTAGTATGTTACACGTGGCGGTCTCTGGCACTCAGCGGGAACTCAGTTGTGTCCGTTTTTCTCCCACCTTAATAAAAAGTAAGGATATTGGCCGGGCATGGTGGCTCATGCCTGTAATTCTAGCACTCTGGGAAGCTGAGGCAGGAGTTGAGTTACTTGAGTTCAGGAGTTCAAGACCAGCCTGGGCAAGAGTGACAACCCATCTCTACAAAAAATAGAAAAATTGGCTGGGCGTCATGGCGCGCACCTGTAGTCCCAGCTACTTGGAAGCCTGAGACAAGAAGATGTCTTGAGCACAGGAGTTTGAGGTTGCAGTGAGCTCTGATGACGGCACTGCACTCTACCCAGGGCTAAATAGAAAGACTCTGTCTAAAAAAAAAAAAAAAAAAAAAAAGTAAGGATAGGCTATAAAATGATTTCTATGTTATAATGACAGGCTATTTAATAATTATGTATACTTGTGGGTCAAGACTGAAAGAGATCATAAAAAAATTAATAAAAACTGTGGGGGGATTAGAGGTGATTTTTTTTCTTTCCCTTTTTTCCTTGGTTTTTTATTATTTCACAATATTCCTTGGGAAATAAACAAGAGTTAGAACTTTTAAAGTCTAACATCATAAGATTATCCCCAAGAGGATAAGAAATCTCTGTTATGATAACAGGTATGTTGATTTGCTATTGTATTTTCTGGAAGAGATAGGTTGTAGAAAATCAGGTAATAATATATAATGGCCTCTCTTCTCTAAAAGAAAGTGAGAAGAATTTAAAAATTAGTGAGATCTAAAATTCTCCAAGTCTAATTTTGCCTGTTACACAAACCCTCCTTCTTTTCTGTTTGTGCCAAAGATCACTTGACTTCAAAGGCCCTCAGGCCAAAGAGGAGCTCACAGAGGCGCTGATAAGTCCCCAGGTTTGCCCAGCCAAGAAGGCACAACCTCTGGTAAGGTCCTCACCATCTTCTGCAGTGTCCTCAAGGTTACGCCCTCATAAGGAGTAGGAAGGTAACATAAATATGGGGATCGGAGGTAACATAAGAATGGGGAGTGGTGGGACCCAGAACACAGTGCCGGCTAAACAAAACTCCTGGAGTTGGGCTCAGAACTCATCAGCCCTTGGTTCCAGGATAAATGTGCTACAGACCCCAGCAGCCGGAGTGATCTTTCTAAACCGCAGGTCAGATCAGATCGGGGCCCTGCTTAAAGACTTCCTGTGGCTTCCAGATGCCCCCTGAATGAATACAAACTCCTAGGCAGGCAGATAAGGAGTCCACAGCTGCACATGCTGTGACTTCCCTTTCTCCCCTTCTGCCCCCGAGGACCCCAAGTCTAGCCAAGCTGACCCTCTTGGGGTAACCCAAGCACATACCCTCTTGGCTTTACACATCCTGTTTGGCCTCCCCTTTTCATCATCTTCATCAAGGAAACTCTTACTCCTTTTCAAGACAAAGAATAATGTTCTATTAGATCAGCGGTTCTCAAACTTTTTGGTTTCAGGACCCCTTCACACTTAATTATTGAGAACTCCAAGGGATTTTATATATGAGCATTATATCTCTTGATATTAGTATTTGCAGTATTAAAAAAACTGAAGCTTTAAAAATATTTATTCATTAAAAATAACATAAATGTATTATATTAACATAAAGAACATAGTTTTTATAAAAAATAACTGTTTTCCAAAAGAATACATACCTGGTAAGAAGAATGGCATTGTTTTTTACATTTAAATCCCTTTAATGTCTGACTTAGTATTAATAGAAGAAAACTAGATTATCATGTTTGCCTCTGTAATCAGTCTGTTGAGATATGTTGTTTTGGCTGAAGTATATGAAGAAAATTGTCCTCACAGATAGGTAGTTGGGGGAAAAAAACTGTTTTAATAACCATTTCAGATAACTGGATTTTATTCTTTGCCATTACACCCAAACTTGACAAACAGTGATTTCTTAAAGATTAGTTGCAATGTGTTATTTAAAACCACCTCAATGGAATTTTCATTTTCTCTCATGTTAAAATCTGTTGATCTATCTGGTACTCTGAATGGATCTTTCACACGTGCCTGATTTTGTACCATCATGCTCTGGTCATATGGGAAATATTGGTTCACTAAGATATGCAGATCTTTCAAATGTTGACATATTTCATTATACAACATCAAAACATCACTTTTGTTAATATCGCCACTGATCTCACCAAAAAGTCCTTATCCTGGGAGATGATAAGCTCATGATGGGGAATATACTTTTCTAAAGTTTTAATTTCTGCTTGAAATCTCAAATTCTATCACTGGCAACAAATATTTTCAGTTGTTGTCCTTGACAGGTCTACCTTGTTCATTTGCAGGAAAATGTCTGTCCAATACCCAAGTCTGGGTAAACAGTTTGTCTGTCAGTTGCTCTTTCAAATAAAAATGGTGTTTCATGAAAAAGCTAGTTCAGTTCAGAACGTGAACAATCCCACAGTGCTTTACCTTGAGGTAATAATCATCATGTTTGAACAAGTGTTTTATTTGTACTTCCCAAGTTATTGCCCAGAATATTAAAAAGATGAATTCGAAAGTTAAGATTTAATAAAATTAATAATTTTTACTGCTTCATCAAGGAAATCCTTAAGAGAACATGGAATTTTTAATTTCCCTGCAAGCGTGTGGTGGTGAAGAACACAAATACTGTAATAAGAGTGCCATGTCTTAATCTGTGCTAAGCCTCCAGTTTTACCATCAGTGCAAATGTCAACAGAGTGAAAAAAGGCAAATAGCATCGTCATATAACGTGAAAATAAGATTAACTTCACAGATCCCCTTTGAGAACTACTGCACCGGACTGTAAGTAGCATGAAAGCAAGGCCTATGTCCAGTGGCGTGCTAGAGCCAGCTCATTCCGGCTGGCAAAAGCTGGTTGTTAACATTTCAGGGATTTTTGCAAGGCTATGAATGTCACAGTGACTGTTTGACATCAGCCATGGTAGGAGTATTTACTCCACAGAAATCAGCAGACCTTACAAATAAGGGTCTTTTTTTTTTCCTTCTGAAGAGCTGATGGTTAAACATTTACCAACATACCGCTGTGCATGTCTTTACTTCTTTGGAAACTGGCATCTGCCATTGTGCCTGCCACATAAAGGTATTTAATAAACATCTGTTAAATAAACAAGAGAAAACGAGCAAGTCAATCTATTGATGCTTCCTCCTCCAGGAGGGTTTCCCAGGCTCTTCAGCAGTCAATCTCTTCTTCTTTGTGTTCCCACTATTTGACATGCTAACACTGATTATATTGAGTTGTAATTATTTTACAAGTCTGTTTTCCCCACCAGTGTGAGAACATCTCAAAAGACTATTTCTTGCAGAGCTGGCAAGATGGCAAAATAGTTCAGCGCAGATACTTTGGTGCTAAATTGCCTGAGTTCTAATCTGAATTTTGCTACATGCTAAGCATATCACCTGGGGCAATTGATTTCTCCTCTGTGAGAGTAGAGATCACATTAGCTCTTTCTTCCAGGGATTTTTGGTAGAATTAAACAGGTTAACGTATGTCTATCAATGAGAACAGTAAATGCTCAATAAATTTTTACTTCTGGCTCAAGCATTTCTTCATCTATGCTCTCTTCCAAGCATCTGGTATATAGTAGGGGTTCATGAAATATTTTGTGAGTGAATTCCATATTTCCAGCCTTGTACTAGCTGCTCTTGGAGATATGAGGATAAATTAAGCCTGGGATTCTAACACCAATATATTTTATAGACAGACACACATATAAATAATAATGGGAAAGAAAGAAAGTAGAAAGTTTCACAAGGTGGTAAGGTTGAAATAATGAAGGTTGTATGCTCAAGAAGGTGAGGATAATGGAAAGGAAGATGAAAGCAGTTAATTGACCAGCATGAGGAAATATAGAAGCAAAATAACTTTCAGAAAAAGAAGTTATTAGTAATCCGTGGTCAATGTTTCTGCTATGTCATCTGAGGGAGAAAGGAAAGGTGATCCTATTTTGGTTACTAGAATAAGGAATTCTATTGATGTAGCTATAATTTATTACATTTTACCTAAGTCTGGATGAAATATCCTTCAAAATACTTGCAGGATATCGGACAGTTACCTCTTTGTGTCTTGGTATCCCCATTTGTAAACTGAGAATCATGACGGTACCTGCTGTAGAGGTTTTAGTGTGTGCTAAATAACAGTGTTTGTAAAGCACAGCACATAGGAAATACTTTTTAAATATTAGCTATTGTTATTGTTTGTTCAAATTACTCTATGCTTACCTTCTAACTTTTAATTACTATTTTGCTTTTTCAGGAACCTTGATGACTAGGAAGAGTTTACCCTGTACTGATTACCAGTATCCTAGATGTTGCAAAATTCTTTTGGTAGAAGGTATAATGTGGTTTTTGGTGAAACATTCCTCTAGTGTTTTATTGCCTCTGGGTTAACTGATCATTCAGTTCCACAACTCTTTTCCTGAAACCTCTGGGCCAGATATGTTTTAGGATTCAGATTTTAAAACACATTGGAGAATGGTAATATCGAACATATACCATATATTAGATCAAACCCTCAGCAATGTCTACCACAGCACCTCACGATCAGACATATTAATATTTTTGCAACAAAATACATAAATATTTACACTTAATGGAATAAAAGGTTATAAGTAGCACCATGGCAGTGCACGCCAGGTTTTGCTGCTGAATGAATTATGAAAAAAAACTCTGGTTTTCTGAGCTTTGGGGATTTCAGAACTGCAGAGAAGGTGTGTGGGCTCGCACTGGGCTTTAAGCTGGTGGAGCTGGGGGTGCGACCCTGCTAGGTTAGTGACCTCCCCAAGGAAATTGCCCCGCTGAAGCCAGCCAGTCTCTCTCTGAGCCCTCTCTTCCGTGGCACATTCCACAGATAGGCTGTACAGGGTCCATCCTCTGCAAGTGGGAAACCAAGAAATTGCCTCCGGCCACAAAAACAAAACAGAGAAAACAACCAAGACGAGGGGCTGGGTGCCACTCCCAGGTGAGTGTCTGCCTCACAGAGCCGAGACAGTGGTGACTAGTATGTTCGCTCACTGTCCCCAGCGGTTTCTCAGGCTCTTCCCGGGGAGGGAGAGAAAGCTGGTCCTGCCATGCGGCCGCTCTTGCGCCGCTGTGAATGCCTGAACACCCCATGGCCGGGTTTATTAACTTCGTATCTTTCAGCAAGGGGCTCATGTCAGACCTACCACAAGCCTAGAAGCTGGCTCCTGCCGGCCTCCTGAGCGAGGACAAACGTCCGGGCTAAGAGTGCAAGCGCGGCATGAATAGGCCCGCATCAGGCCGGGCCTAATAGCCCGTTCACTGACACCTGTACCAGTCCTCCATCACCAGGGGTGAACTGTTGTCCGACAAGCCGTAATCCCATAAGCTTTTCATTTGCATATCCCTCATTAGCTGATTAAAACTTGAAGAAGGCAGGTTTCTGCAGCTGGTGGGCCATTCCTTCACACTGCCTGCCTGGGTGGCTTTGGTAATGAAGTCATGTGGGTGGATGTGAGGTTTACATGTATGGAAGGGATTAAGAGTATTAGAATCTGTGTGAGCTGATGTTGCCATATTCTCTCTACCGGAGCCCAGTAATTGGATGGGAGGAGAAATGGCAGACCCATTAGTTTCGTCTGTTTACTCAGGAGCAGGGTGCTGGAGATTCAATTTTGCTTTCTTTGGCTCCCTCGCCTTTGTGAGGCGGGCCTGCTTTGTCTCCTCCGGCTCTGAGCACCTCCAAACACCAGCCCCGCTAAGGCGATTCAGCCACAAAGGAGAGACGTTGGTGACTAGGGGCCCTGGGAGGAGAAAATGCAGCCCCGACTCAAGTACTACTTGAAGGCAACCCCATCCCGCCTAGTCCAGTCCTGGGATAGAGAGCAAGAGATAATTGAAATTTACAAACACTTCTGCACCCCCTCCTTTTTTTGATTATTTTATTAGTTCTCCACGTTTGGGATTAACAATCCTCAGCATCAAACGCACCGCAGGCTCCTTATTTGGGAAATGAATGGTTAGACATTTCGGAGACTTAACAAAGCAATTGTTGTATTTGCCGGGTTTGCATAATTTTAATAGACAAAAAATAACACGAAGAAAAAATCCATTTCCTGTGCTGTTTGTACAGCTGGAGACAGAGCTCCTTGTGCCTGATGATGTAAGAGATGTGCCATTGTCTCCCCCAGCACCCCAACAATGCGGTCCCACTAATGTTGTTAACAAACCAGACTGGGCAATTCTGAAAACTTTGAAGCTGAACATTGTCTCCAAAGTGTATGGGGCACCACAGACAGGTTGATGTTTATTCATCAGCAGGGCTGGGGTTTGCAAAGGGATGAGGACTTGCACCAGCAAAGAGTGAAGGCAAATGTGGCCGGAGCGTGAAGCCAGAGAATATAGGGGGAAAATGTGGATTTGGGAATTTTATTTTTCTTCCATAAAAATATTAAAGGACTATAGGAGACTATTTCAGCTCACTTAGATTCTGTGAAGGTTTATTTTATATTTGCAATTTGTTTTATTAAAAACCACCTTTCCCTCACCCTCTCAAAATTCTGATGTGCAAGTAGTTTTATCATTTCCTGAAATATTCCATTTTAATTTGGTTTATGTTTTTAAATGTCTTTAGTGAAGGAACAAATTAAAACATCCACCAAATACAACTCTGAGTTTCTGAATTAGGTGATTTGCAGGGTTTTTAGTCAAATCATTTATTGAGGTTAAGGAATTCAAATAATATTTCCCTAGGTAAGAGAAAGAGAAATGGCAATACTGGTCATTGTAAAAGGTTTCCCACAGTAAAATCAATCTTTTAAAGATGAAGTCTTTAAAAACAAAACAAACAAAAATAAGCAAGCAAGCAAAACAAAAAACAAAAACAAATTTGAAAAAACACTACACAATAACCATGCTATGGGCACATTTATGTGTGTTTTACCAATCATTAAAACAAAACTTTTCCATTTCTAACTCCCTCTGCCTTTATTATAATTACTTTTTTTCTGCTTCTGTTAACATTGTTAGCAAAAACAATTTAATTCCCTGTGCTTAATGCTCAGTTCACCTGACATTTTCGAGCACTTACTTTTTGCTGTGCTTCAGTTGGGGTAAAAAAGAGGCCAGTTTAACAAAACATGCAAGATTTCAACCACAGCTCAGCATCACTAGAAGGCATTAAAGGAGATCTGGTTAGAAAGACAGTGAGGAAAAGAGACTAAGAGAAAATTTTGTCCTGGCTCATACAATGATTCTTGGAGCTGGAGATTCATGGAATCTCAAGAATAGAATGTACCTTAAACGTCCTCAGATCCATCCATACAACCGATGCTCTAAATCCCCTCTTAGCAAAAAATTCAATATACCTACTTATCTGTTCCAAGCATTTGTGACCTACCGTATTCTTAAATGTTTGTGATCCTGATCTACAACCTGATCTTCCAGCCACTTTGCATTCCTCTGCAGCTTATCTTTGCATAATATATTTTTCATGAGGAAGGAATTTCACATTTTTGAGCACCTACTGACCATGTAGCAGATACTAAACACACAATATCCTGTGAAGTGAGAATAATTATTCTCATTTATAGATAATGAAATGGAGGCTCCAGGGGGCTAAGCAGCCTGTGCAAGAACACATAGCCCTAATGCAGATCGGCCCCCTGATCTGATCTCTTGCTACATAACAAACCACTCTAAACTTTGTGATTTAAAACAACCACCATTTTATTATTTTTCATGATGCTGTGGTTTGGCTGAGGAGTTATGCTGTTCTGGCTGGCTTGGCTGGGGCTGGATGGTCTGAGATGGGCTCACTCACAGGTCTGGGCCTCCGCTGGCATGGCTAGGACAGCTCTCTTCGTGTCGCCCCCAAGGAGGCTAATGCAGACTTGCGCACATGGCGGCAGCCTCTCCAGGGAGTGAGTAGAAGCTGCAAGTCCTTCTGAGGTCCAGGTTTAGAACTCCTAGTCACTTCCCTTGCTTTTTATTGATCAAGGCAAGTCACCAGGCCAGCCCAGGATCAGTGGGTGAGAAAATAGATTCCACCTCTTGATGGGAAGAGCTGCAAAATTTTTTTTGGCCATTTGCAATTGAACACATGATCTGTGGTCTATGCTCTTTACTCTAAAGCCAGATGGTTTATGTTCAAATCCTGGCTTTGTTGCTTGTTAGCTGTGATACTTTGGGAAAGTTAATAAACCCCTCTTGCTTCTGTTTCCTCATCTGTAAGATGAAGATAATAATAGTACCCTTCTCAAAGGGTGGCTATGAGGGTTAAGTAAGTGGATATATATAAAGCACTTAGAATACTGCCTGGCACAGAGCCTGCACAATGTGTTAGTCATTATTACTGTTATTAACTCACATGTCGTATTGCCAACCTCAATATTTACTAATGTTTAGTATGTGCTAAGACCTGGGGACATAAAACAGTTAAATGGGAAAGATTTAATATTTATTTACCATTATTTATGCAGGCGCTATGCTGAGTGCTTCAACAGAGTATTTCATTAAGCTCTTAGAAGAATCCAGTAGGGAAGGTGTTCTTCTCCCTGGTTACAAAGTCAACTAAGGTCAATCAGACATGGCCTTTCTTCCAATAGCTTACACTTGAGTGTGAAAAACGTTATGAAAAATAACAGCTGTTTGGTTATCTCACGACAGACAGACTCATGTATGTTATTAGCTCCCTGGAGCACCACAGGCTCCTGTCATCTCCGTGAAGCAGTTAAGGACACGGAGGTACAGAGCAGTGAGGCATCAGGAGGTCACACAGCCAGCATGGGGAAGAGCCTGGATTAGGAATCGTGTCTTCGGCGCTCCACTCCCTAGGCTTTTCCATTATGCCCCAATGTCTCTCTTATTTAAATCAGCATTTGTCACAAAAGGAGAAGAAAGATCCCAGGAATTGCTAAAGAAAACTTGGTTAGGTGAAGGCAGACAGCCAAATGAAGCACAAGATGGCTGCCCCGGTGCACTGCACACCTTGTCATAAGACCCCCAGTTGTTTGCTGTAGTTGTTTTGGACCTGGTATGCCTGTTAAGCCGATACAGCAACGCTAACATACCATGGCCTTCTCGGGACTAGAGCATAGCCCAGTTCATAAAAGGAAATAATTCCATAGCCAGCTTGATGAGTAATCAGCTCACACATGCAAAGCATTAATCAAAGACTGGGGAGGTCTTGACTATTGGAACCACTTTAGAAAAACTGGCAACCCCTACTTACTTTAGAATTGTCACACCTGCCAGTCAAGGTGATGTCGGCACTCGTGGGCTCCTCGTGTACAGTGGAGGGGACCCGATATCAGCAATCAGAAAGAGCAGGGCTTGGAGTCCGACCGACCTGAATTTTTTGACACTGGCGGTGCTGCCTCTCAGTGGTTGTGCTCTCTCGGGCGAGTCCTTCACTCTGTGAATGTTGTTTCCTCGTCAGTAATAAGAGCAGCTTCCTTACACGACTCTTAGGAGGCCTGTGTGAGATTCTGCACATAAAGTGCTGAGCATAGGGTAAGCCCTTCGTATTGGTGAAGGATGAATTGACAGTATCGGAGCGAGGAACACAGGCATGCCCAAACCCCGTCCTGCAATCGCCCCTCCTTTTGAGGGAGCTACACACATGAAGAACAATAGCAGAAGGGAAATCCTAGTACCGTTTTTGGCATTTAGCTGCTTAGACCCTTGTCCTAAGTTCTGGAAAAGCTATTGGGGGAGCACACAGTTTCAGCCTGAGGACTAAGCAGAGTTTTCACATTTGTTCCCCAAATCTAAATCTCAGAATTACCTAATTTCTGGTGGGTTCGTGAGGGAAACCTGTCAAAGAAAAGAGGAGGGATAAGTTGGCAAGTTGGCCAGATTTGGAGAAAGAGATGGAGGAGAGGGGGGGAGAGGGAGAGAGAGAGAGAGAGAGAAAGAGAGAGAGAGAGAAGAAGGAGGAGGAGGAGGAGGAGGAGGAGGTGGGGGAAGAGGAAGAGAGAGATGACTGGGCCTGCCTCCATGTGCCAGGCCCTGTCTAGGTTTGCTCACCACACAGGTAGGAAGAAATGGTGGGGGCTTTTTAACACCGTGGCCCTGCCTGTTGGTAACCATGACTCACTCAATGTTTTAGATTCTCATTTTTCAGGTTAGCAATGCTTCTTCCCTTGACAGGGGTCATGGACAAAGGTAAATGGAGGTAGGCTTGGCATTGGGAGGCGAGGCTGAAGACTCACCTCCCCTGCCGCACTCAATATACCATAATTGCCTGGGCGCGGTGACTCATACCTGCAATTCTAGCATTCTGGGAGGCCGAGGCTGCAGGATTGCTTGAGCTCAGGAGTTCTAGACCAGTGTGATCAAAAGCAAGACCCCTTCTCTACTAAAATAGAAAAATTAGCCATGCGTGGTGGTGCATGCCTGTAGTCCCAGCTACTTAGGAGGCTGAGGAAGAAGGATCACTTGAGCTCTGGAGTTTGAGGTTGCTGTGAGCTAGGATGACGCCAATGGCACTCTAGCCCAGGTGACAGAGCGAGACTCCGTCCAAAAAAAAAAAAAATGCACCGTAATTGTTGTTATTGTCATATGTTTGTGCTTCAGTGTCCCTACTGTTAGTGACATGGAAATTGAATAATAAGGACTAAGGTTCCTTTTGCTCTGAATTAATAAAAGTATTATCTCAGGAAAACTGGAGGTAAATAAAAATCTATGAATAAAAATTCATTGTTTTCTAATGACACAATGAGATAGTGTCATTAGAAAAGACAGATAGTGTGGCATAAAAATAGAGCAGAAAGAGAGAGAGTCATAGCTGGGCAAATTATTCAACCCCTTAGAATCTTAGTTTCCCCATTCATAAATGATAACTGTCTCCCAAATTTGAGAGACTTAGTGAGCTAATGGAGAATAAAGCCTGTATGTGGTCAAGGTTCAGGAAATAGTAATTTATTATCATTACCAAATATATGGTATAAGATTTTTTCATTAATTCTGATCTTTATTGTGCTAATCAGTGTCCTCCTAATTTTTCGGCTTTATCACTCCTTACCCGCCACCTCCCACCTTGCACCAAATCCCACAGCGCCACATCCAGGTGGAACACTGTAATAGCAGCAGCAGCAGATTTGAATTTAGGAAGGACGAGAATTAAACCCAGGCTCCACAGATTTCTAGTTTTGTGACCCATGACAAGTCATTTATGTTCTCTGAACTGCTTTCCCATCTAGACAATAATTCTGTGACAAAATTTCTAATTGTCAGTCCCAGTATCCATTCTCTCTCTCTCTCTTTTTTAAATCTGGGCATATTGCTGCCAGGCTAAAAGACTACATTTCCCAGCTTCCCAGCTATGGCCGCATGACTAAGTTTTGGTCAATGAGACACAATTGGAAGTGTTTCATGACCCTTCTTTAATTCCTAATTCTTGGACCACAGGTATGATAGCTGGAGTTCATAAACCTTCTTGGTCCCTGGGGAGGATTAAACAGGGAGCTGGAGTGATCCTCAAACCCTGAGATAGTGGGGCCCCCATACGGGCCCTGTCGTGATTATCTCTGAACATCTGTTTTGAATGATTAAAAATATGCAACCTTGTTTAAACTAATATTATTTTGAGCTATTACATAAAACCAACCTTAAAAAAGATGATGAACGAGCTTGGCATATTGTAGGCACTCAGTAATTTTAGGTTCTTTCTTCTTCCCATCAAATCCATTTTTCCTGTTCTATTCAAAGAAATTTTCTTAAGTTCCAATATTAAACAGCACATTCCACAGATGTGCTCATGTTATCCCCATTTCAAAGTCCTTGATGGGGTTCTGATGAGGGTCAATTGAAATAATTCTGTAAGAGTACCCCGCACACTAGACAACTCTATCGAATAGGAGAAATGGGGCCATTCCCACCACGGCCGCACCCTTTCCGACCAGCCTCATCCGGCTCTCTCCTCCTGCTCATCCCGACTCCTCCTGCACGGGCTTTATTTTCCTGCTGCTCCATGCTAAACACCTCACATGCCAGTCTCAAACTTTCTACTGATGATAGAGAAGAAGAAGCACAAACCCCACAAGTATTTGGGGACAGAACCTGAAGCAGCCTTATGAAAAAGCCCAAAACTTCTTGGAAGTATTAGGTTTTATCTCAAAAAATCAACTTGAATTTTTATTCTCCTTCACTGTATCTTCTTGTCTACAGAAATAAAACTGCACTGTTAAATCACTCAGCCTTGAGTAGCCTGTGGCTTTGAGGACTCCCCAGATCCAGGTCTGGGAAAGAAGGCCACGTTTGTCACAGCTCTTGTGTTTTTCTGTGCTGTTTCTTCTGCCAGAAATGCCTTTCCTTGAACTCTCTCTTTCTAGCTTCCTCTGTCAAAATGTTCTTCACTCATTCAAGCAGCCTTGCTTATTTTGTAGCATGTTGTACATTCCTCCACTACAGTACTTAAGAGATTATATCCAAACTGGTTTTGAGGTGGGGAGGTATTACCGTGGGATGGGCCATCTCTTTCATTAATCTGCAAAAATTACTGCAGTTTTGTACCATCGCCGCTAATAAAACCACCACACCCCCCTCTCCCTTAGGGCCTAGCACTGCGCATATTCCATAATATTAAGACTCTTTAAAGATGAGATGGAATGAATAAATGAATGAATGCCCACCTATGAATGTCCCTCATCACATCAAAAGAAAGAGGCAGTTTTGCAGATCTTAGACCTCAGATTTCAACCACATGCTCGTCTAGTTTGGCCTGGGGCAATGTCCCAGTGGTGACTTCCTCTGTGTATGTGGCTAACTACACTTCTAAGGGCCCTGGATCCTTCTCTGCCTACAATGGAAAGATAAAGGCAATCACCTCCAACTCAAATCCGCCCAGCCAGGAAAATCCACTGCCAAGGTCCCAGCGGTCTCCGAAATGTCAATACTGTGCAAGTTGACGCTAAGCCCCGTGCACCCCCACGTTATCAAATGCCCCTTTGCTCTATGTTTTGTCTGGTCTGTCAGCACCATTTACTGCTGAGCAGGTCCCTTATCTTTATTGATCACTTAATTTATCTTTTCTTAACTTCCCTTGCACCGTCTGGTGCCGTGTGTCCGTCTGTTGAGGCTGTCATGACTGGTTTGCTCTTGAAATAATAGGGGCAGCAGGTGGTGTGACTAAGTCGACCCTGCGTAGAATGGGGGACCATGCCCAGTCCCTGTCTCAACCTGCCAGTGTGTCTACACCCTCCCAGCTGTTCCACATTAAAGCAGTCAACTGCGACTTCACAGTCTGAGTTTTACACAACTGTTTTACAAACCGGGAGGAAGGTCTTTTGTCACAAATCCTTTGTCAGGCAGTAGAATGCGGGGAGAGAAAGCCAGGTCTGAGACTTGGTGCATTTTAATGAATATGCAGATAGACAAACATCCCTTTGCCTTGGTAAAGAGGGTGTGGATCAGGGGTGGGAGACTGGCCGGGAGGAGAGAGAGCAGGCTGACTCCTTGCTCTTGGGACAATTTGGTACGAGGAACAACTGCTCTTTCAACACTAGTTTCTGTTTCAAACAGATCTCGACTCCATGAAAGCCTTCATTCCTCTTGTAAGGCAAAAATAAGGGCAGTTAGTTAGAGATCTATGTCCTAGGGTCAGTTCTCCAGGGGCAGGTGTTATGCAATTGGGAAAACTGCAAGAAAATTATGCCTTTGGGACCCAAAAGCCAAGTGCCTTTATGATTTTAGGTTTGTGATCACATGTAAGAAGAGATGAAATAAAGTGAGTGCAAAGAGCACAGTTTTGAATGAGACAGAGCTAGGCTCCGAAGAAACTTTGACATAGTTCACTATTAACAATATATTATATTAAAATTCCTGTTTCTTAAAACAGAAATCTTCGATATGACAACTATCTCTATTAACTAGAAGTTAATTAATCAAAACCTTTCAATAAGTAAAATCTACCTCTCTCTGTAACAAACACACACACACCTCTACAGTTTGGTTACAGGCTGAAAGACAAGGGGAAAATGATTTCGACTGAACAGTGAGGGAAGAGTATATGTGTGTGGGAGTCAGGAAACCTTTCATGTTCTAACATTAGCCAGATGGTTGAGTGTAGGCATATCGCTTAAGCATTGTGAGCCTTAATTAGGACATTGTAGCAAATGTACTTTATCTCCAAGGTGTGTGAGCTGGGGAAGGTGATGGTAATGGTGGCGGTGGGGCAAGGAGGGGGGATGGTGGAGAGAGAACAAGGACAATGGAGACATCGTCTCTTTTTCTCCTTATTCATATAGGTCCCTGGTGTGGGAATTCCTACTTTCTTTTTGGCATTAAAAAGGTAACTTTATTTAGCTCTTCCTCACCTTGACTCTTCCCTGAGGTGGGTGATGGCTAGAGCCTGATCCCTTGGGTCCACTTTTCTCTTTAACACACCATGTGGGTGTTAAAGATTACAGTTTTCAAAGGGCCTGTTCTTCTCTTTCTGGTTGGCTGGCCAAGAAGTCACAGCCTTCACCTCTTCAACTATGTTGTGAACAAACCTCGGTGAGAATTCAGGTCCCTCTTATAAAGCTGACATAATAAAAATGTGATCTACTGACCAAAATGTTTATTACTGATTCAAGACTAGTAATGTAGAAACTGTCATTAAGCATTCAGATTCTATCAATCCAACCCAGGCTAGATAAATTAATGAGCATAAAGCAAGCCTATTTTTCACATTAAAAACTCATGATGTAGCTTAGAAGAAAATATATAGCGTTATATGTTTATATTAAAAAAAGTAAGTCCTTTAATAAAAAAGATTCCACCATAAGAAACTAAAAAGAAAAAAAGAAGGAAAAACTCAAAACCAAATTAAAACAAAAGAAAGCAAAGATAAGTAAATAATGAAGATACAAGCAGAAATCAATAAAATTTAAAATCAAAAATAAAAGAAAATCATTTGAAATTGAAAGTTGTTTCTTTGAAAATATCAATAAAACTGATAAGCTTCTAGACAGGCTGATCAAGGAAAAAAAAAAGAGAGAAGACACAAATTACCAATATCAGGAATGAAAAAAAGGCCATCAAATATAGATCCTACAAATGTTAAAAGACAATAAAGTAATACTGTGCATATCCTTATGGCAATGAATTTGATAGCATAGGTAGATGGACAGATTCCCTGAACGAAAAAAACTACTCAAGAAGAAATATAATCTGAATTACCCTTTATTTGTTAAAGCAATTCAATTCATTACTAGAAACTTCCTCACAAAGAACACTTCAGGCCCAGATGAGTTTACTGTTGAATTCTACCAAACATTTAAAGAAGAAATAATACCAACTCTAAATAAACTCTTCCAGAAAATAGAAGAGGCGGAAACATCTCCTTAGTCATTATATGAGGCTAGCATTACCTTGACAGCAAAACCAGAGAAAGACATTATAGGAAAAGAAAACAACAGCCTAATATGAATATTAACATAAAAATCTTTAAAACATTTTTTATCAAATTGAATTCATCAATATATAAATGATTATGTATATGATATATTATATAACTATATATTATATATTTATATGATAGATTATATAAATGGCCATGACCAAATATTAATAGTTTATCCTAGGAAGGCAAAGTTGAGTCAACATTTGAAAATCAATCAATATAAGCAACCATGTAAATAGACCAAAAAGATCAAAAGGAAAAATCCTATGATCATCTCAAGAGACACAAAAATTTTAACAAACTCCAACATCTATTGATGGTAAAATTTTCAGCAAGCGAGGAATAGAAGAAAACTTCCTTAACCTTATAAAGAACATTTATGTAAAACCTATACTAATATCTTACTTTGCAGTAAAAGACTGAATAATTTCCCCCTTAAAATTGAAAGGAAGGCAAGGATGTTTGTTCTCACTACTCTTATTTGACACTGTACTGAAGAGTATAGCCAGTGCTATATGGCAAGAAAAAAAAAGGCATACACTTGGAAAGGAAGAAATAAAACTCTCTTTATTTAAAGATAATGTAATTACCTATATAGAAAATCCCAAAGAATCTATGAAGAATGCTACTTGAAGTAATGAGTGACTTTAGCATGGTTTCAGGATTCAAGATCAATATGGGAAAATCAATTATACTCCTTTACACTAGCAATGAACAATCAGAAATCTAAAAAAATTTTAAATGTTATTTATAATAGCTTCCAAAACTTTAAAATACATAGGAAGAAATCTAACTAAATATGGGCAAGATATGTATGATGAAAATTGCAAAACATTGATGAGAGAAATTAAAGTGTACTTAAATAAATAGAAAGAGATGCCATATTAATGGACATATTATAAGACTTAATACTGGGAAGATATCAATTCTGCTCAAATTGATCTATAGATTTAAATCAATTCCAATCAAAATTCCAGCAGGATATTTTGTGGATATTGAAAGCTTATTCTAAAATATATATGAAAAATCAAAGACTTAGAATAGCCAAACAACTTTGAAAAAGAACACCAACTGATTGTAAGACTTACTAATAATGCTACACTAATAATGCACTAATAAAGACAGGGTGGAATTAGAATAAAGATAGACATATAGATCAACAGAATATGATATAGGGTCCAGAAATATACCCATAGACATATACTCAATTGATTTTTGACAAAGGAAGTGTTAAGGTAATTCAATGGATGAAGTGTAATCTTTTCAGCAAATGGTACTACAAAAGTTGAACATCCAGATGCAAAAAGAAAGAAAGAAACAAACAAACAAACAAAAATAAAGAATTACAACTCTTATTCACAATATATACAAAAGTTAACTCAAATTGGGTCACAGTCCTAAATGTAAAGCCTAAAACTATAATGCTCCTAGAATAAAATACTAGAGAAAATATTTGCAAACTATACATCTGATAAAGAGCTAACATACAGAATCTACAAAGAACTCAAACAAACCAGCAATTTAAAAAATCCCATTAAAAAGTGGGCAAAGGCATGAACAGAAGCTTTTCAAAAGAAGATAGACAAATGGCCAACAAACATATGAAAAAAATGCTCAACATTACTAATCATAAGGGAAATGAAAATTTCCTATTAATGAAACCACAGTGAGATATCACCTTACCCCTGTCAGAGGGGCTATTATTAAAAAGTTAAAAAACAAAAGATGCTGGCACAGATGCAGAGAAAAAGGAATGCTTATACACTGTTGGTGGGACTGCAAATTAGTACAACCTCTGTGGAAAACAGTACGGAGATTTCTCAAATAACTAAATGTAGACTTACCATTCAATCCAGCAATCCCACTACTGGGTATTTACCCAAAGGAAAAGAAGTTATTTTATCAAAAAGACACATGCACCCAAATGCTTATTGAAGCACAATTCACAATCACAGAGATGTGGCATCAACCTACGTACCCATCAGTTCATGGGTGGATTAACAAAATGTGGCACATATATATGTAAACACACACACACACACCCCATGGAGTACTACTAAGCCATAAAAAGGAATGAATTAATGTCTTTTGCAGCAATTTGGATGGAAATGGAGACCATTATCCTCAGTGAAGTTTCTCAGGAATGGAAAAGCAAACAACACATGTAATCTCTAATAATTTGGAACTAATTGATAGGCACACAAGGGGCACTGAGAGAAGTCAAAGCCACTGGAAATTGAGAAAGGGAATGGGGGAGGAGGGGAAGGGGAAAAAAACCTACCTAACAGATACAATGAACGCTATTTGGATCATGGGTACACTAACAGCCCTGACTTAAGCATCAGAAAAGGTATCCATGTACCAAAAACAATAGTACTCCCTTAATATGTTGAAATAATAAAAAAAGAACTCTACACCTAAGAAGGATGAATTTTACTCTATTTAAATTATAACTCAATAAACCTGATTTTTAAAAAAATGTTATGGCTGATGCCTCCTATAAAAGCCTTGAAAGAAAACCAATATACAGGTGAGTTAAATCCACCTATTAAGCAACAAGTATGCTATTATGCATTGAAAATGTTAAACAATAGAAAAACATGAAGAGTTTCCCAGTGTTATGACTTGAAAATAGCCTAAAACCGATAACATACCTTAACAATAACAGCAATTAAACTCAATAATTATGATTATAGATATAAACATATCAAAACATTAGCAAACTTATTTGAGCAATATTTTTAAAGAATCACATATGATAGCCAAATAGGGTTTATTTCAGAATTTCAAAAATGGTTCAATACAAGGTAATCTATTAACCTCTACACCTGATTTTAAAATACCTCAATAAACAAAAAAGTAATGATGTAACTTAATATGCAACTAAAATGTGACATTATGAAGAATTATCTGAAATTATCAGCCAAAATCCTTATAAATAATGAAATACCAAAGAAATGAGGTATAAAAATCAGAAAAGTAGGGACAAAGTTATAATTATCTATAGATTATACAATTGTCTATTTGGAAAACCCAATAAGTTCAAATATACTATGAAACTAATTATTACATAATATTTAATTTTCTACTTTTTAATAATTAGTTTATTAAGTATGAAATGTCCTATTTCCTTAAGTACTAAGTTTGACAGTTGGTATCTCTGATATTTCAGTTTGATACTTCTTGTTTTATGTTTATTGGGAAGGTACTTTCAAATGCATGTTTGGCTTGTGATTATCTTTCAAATTTTTTTTACAGCAATTTTTGTGACACCATGGATAAGTCAAAAATTCATGTTATTTTTGACTATGAGTTCTATCATGGAACCCATGCAGTACAAACAGCTCAAAATATCATCAATGTGTTTGGGAAGGGTGTGGTTATTGAACGCACAGTATGTTGATGGTTTGAGAAGTTCCATTTTGGTGCTTTTAATCTTGAAAATAAGCCATATGGGTAACCTGAGACCAAGGTGAATAATGATGAACTGAAAGCTGTAGTGGAAGCGAATCCATCTCAACCTACGTATGAATTAGCGGCAAGGTTTGACGTTTCTATTCCAACAATATTGGATCATTTGAAACAAATGGGAAAGGTAAAGAAGCTGGATGGATAGCTTCCACATGAATTAAATGAGCATCAGAAGAGAAATCATCTCAAAGTTTGCCTTTCTTTGCTGTCACAACATCAAGGTGAATCATTTCTACACCGTATTTTTACGTATGATGAAAAATGGATTCTTTTTGACAATTGCAAGCATTCATCACAATGGTTGCATAAAAATGAAGTGCCAAAACACAGTCCAAAACTGAATATTCATCAAAAAAAGCTAATGGTGTCTGATGGTCTAGCACTGGTGTTATCCATTACGATTTCATGAAACTTGGTCAACTGATTACAGCAGATGTCTACTGCAACCAATTGGTTGAAATAGTGAGGATGTTTGTGATTAAGCAACTGAGATTGCTCAATAGAGACAGGTCAATCCTCTTGCAAGACAACACTGGACCACATGTCGCACAAACAATGCTGCTATAACTACAGAGGCTGGACTTGGAAACTCTGTGTCATCCACTGTATTCACCAGACCTTGCACCAACTGACTACCACTTTTTCTAGGCTTTGGACCACTTCTTGCAAGAAAAAATATGCAATTCTCAACAAGCTGTGGAAAATACCTTTCATAATTTCATCGCCACTTGCTCTCCAGGCTTCTTCACTGCTGGTATAAACAAGTTACCATTAAGATGGCAAAACTGTGTTGATAGTTTAGGCTCATACTTTGATTAATTGTACTGCTTCTTGTTTGAGATATAATAGACTACACTTTTGATTAGAAATTGGACATTCATATTTAATGACCTAATAAAAATCTATGAATAGAATGCCATAGAACAACAGCATCAGTTGGAAAATGTAATGAAAGCACAGGTGCTACAGTAATGTTAAGAACAACAACATAATTCTTTGGGCAACTCAAAATTGTAGGATCTGTTAAAATAACTATAAATCTCTACTGAAGAACATAAATGAAAACTTGAATAAATGGTAAGCCCTAGCTTGTCCATCAATGATAAAGCTGAGTATTATAAAAATGTAAATTCTTATCAGATTAATCTATAAATACAATGAAATTTCAATAAAAATTCCAATTCATGTTTTAAACTCAAATATGATTTTAAGCATATCTAGAATATTAAGGTCTGAGAAAAGTCTAGAACATTTTGAAAAAGTATTGTAATGGGTGTAACAGGCACAGTGCTTGTTAAGATCTTGATTGGTTATGTGACTTTACACATTTGTGTTTACCAAACTATACATCTAAAAGGGGTGGATTTTGCTGTACATAAGTTATACCTCAATAAGCTTGACTTATTAAAATAATATTGATATACACAATAGTCACTCAAAGCATGCAATAGGTGTTAAATGTGAGAAATTGCTATTTTACTCATAATTTTTAATTTTGTTCTGATTTAGGGGTGGCAAAAAGTTATGAGTGTAATAGCAATTCTGTATATTGCCTATATACACACTTTCTTTTTTTTTTTTTTTTTTTTTGAGACAGTCTCACTCTGTCATCCAGGCTAGAGTGCCGTGGTGTCAGCCTAGCTCACAGCAACCTCAAACACCTGGGCTCAAGCAATCCTCCTGCCTCAGCCTCCCAAGTAGCTGGGACTACAGGCACGCACCACTCTGCCCAGCTAATTTTTTCTATTTTTAGTTTTTTGCCTAATTTCTTTCTATTTATAGTAGAGATGGGGTCTAGCTCTTTTTTTTTTTTTTTTTTTTATTTCAGCATAATATGAGGGTACAGATGTTTAGGTTACGTGTGTTGCCCTTGCCCCCCCTCCCCCCCTCAGTCCAGGTTTCGAATATGTCCATCCCATTGCGTGGTGCACATTGCACTCT